>CM047998.1:15861922-15885778 GCA_026261665.1 Melanotaenia duboulayi
GGAAGTTAAGCTTTAGAGAAATGGGCCACGAGAGGTACTATATTTGATGGAAAGTTTTTATGAATCTCACTCAGTTTTAAACACACAGGGTGCCGTAAATGGGCGTCATTTCCAATATACAGGGCAACCTAATAGACTCCTATAGAAACAACTTGACCTCTTAAATGGACATTGTGACATTACAGTCTAACATTCTCAGCTGGTGTAATTGTTGCAGAGGGTTTCATTGCAAAGAAAATGAAAAAGGAAAAGTCTGTTGAGAGAAAAATATCTGATAAATGCACAGTGAATAGAGAAGTGGTATTACTAGGCAACACCACCGACGGCCTCCAGTTCCTAGCTCCAAAACATCCATTTCCAAAGGACTGCACTCTCATAAAATAGCTAAATAGAATTCATTATCCAATGCATATTAGGCTTCAAAGATGCATATTGTGGACTAATTGGGCCTTAGGGTACAGTGTGAAAGAATTAATGACAACTAGTAGTAAAGATTGGCATAGAAATGACTTCGAACTCCAAGCACATTTTGAATGGACGGTGGCCATCACTGGCCAAATATCTTCCAGACAAATATGTTTTCTTCTGCAAGTGTATCCAGTGGCCTCAGGAACAGCAATACTTGCACTGCAGCTAACTATGTTTGGTCCCTTTTAAAGGCATTACGTATCCCAAACAGTGCTCTAACGTCTATCAAACAAAACCAGTAGTTTTTAAGGGTGAGAAGGTTCTTGCTACACCAGAGGTGTCCAGTTCCGGTTCTTGAGGGCCACAATTCTAACTGACTGAAGTTCATAGGCTGTTGGATACATTTAATTTGAGTCAGTTGTGTTGGAGCAGGGCAACATTGAAAACCTGCAGGTTAGAAGTTTTTAATAATATTAAAAATGTTTCTGTTATTGTAAACAGCCGGGCAGCTGTGGCTTTTCGGGAGGCTGTGGCTGAGGAGGAAGAGTAGCCATCCACCGACTGGGAAGTATGAGGATCTACTTCAGGGCTCCCGTAACTTCATGCCGAAGTGTCCTTGGGCAAGACACTGAACCTTGAGTTGCCTCCTGATCTATCTATTGGGATATGAATGTGTGTGATGGTATACAGCACTTAGATTTATAACAACAGAAGTGCTGTATGAGTGTGTGCATGAATTGTAAAAGGGCTTAGAGTGGTCAACATGACTAGAAAAGCGCTATGTAAGTAGGTAAGTAAGTAGATGATGAAACTTGATCCACTGGTGCCGATATTTAAAAACAGTGGTTACCAGTGGTTACCAGACAAATTCTGAGAGAAGATCCAGATATGCAGCCACGCGTAATCCCAAACTGACCAATCAAAAGGGAGTATTTCCGTGTAACTGTCTGCGTAGCAGGGGTGTACGTCAGGTCTGGAAGAGGTGTGCGTCGAGCCTTCGGCAAGTATAAATCCGGCTTTATTCAGTATTAGTCTTACATACTGGCTCTTTTCTGACATCTCTCCAGCCAGGAAAAGTCGGTCTGATGTTGATTCATCNGCGTCGAGCCTTCGGCAAGTATAAATCCGCCTTTATTCAGTATTCAGTATTATCCTGGCTCTTTTCTGACATCTCTCCTGGAAAAGTTGGTCTGATGTTGATTCATCTTATCTCTTGCCCGGTCACATTATCTTTTTTCTTTCCTCTCGCTTCCTCCGATCATGTCCTTTAGTGTGTCTCTGCTGAATCAATCATGGTGAGCATTTAAATTGGTGAGGCAGTGTGTTGATATCCAGTTTCTGGAATGGGACATGGTGGAGTAAAGTAAAAAGTTGCTGTAACAGGATGCCCCGTGCTTGAACAAAAGATGTGAATTGCAGTTTTTCAGCTTTGGGACGTTGCAGGCAATGACAGCTCCAGGCATGTTAATATTACTATGCCGTCAAAGTAAAACCAGAAACACAAAGTTTTAGATATAGTTTTTAAAACAGCAGTTCACAAGCCACTCGGTAAGATCATGATGGCCACATCCACTCAATCAATAAACTGCCCTTGTCAAAAGGAGTACATGAACCCAATTTTTTCTCCACCTGAAAAAAGCAGTTTTAGTGATTAAATCAGAGGCGTAAAATGTAAAAAGAAAGAAAACAAAAGTATAAGAAAGTCCTGAGTCTATTTTCTCCTCTAAAACTTCATTTGCAAACTGTCAGTTTTATTCATCCAGACCCTGCACAACGCTTATGCAGATCAGTAGCTTATTATGTAGAAAAAGAGCCACAAAAGTTGTTCTCGCTGCATTAAAACGAAGAAGCAAGTACTTCTGATCAAGCAATAATAGGAGTGGATTAGATTTATATTGTGCTTTTTTGCTGACGGCACTCAAAGCGCTTACATTGGATCCATTATTCATTCACTCCTCATTCCTTCTTGGTAATGGTAAGCTACATGTGTAGCCACAGATGCCCTGGGCCAGACTGACTGGAGTGTGAAGAGTTGGAGAAAAGAATATGTTGGTGCTTATAAAAGTCAAACTAAAGTCCGAGAGAAGGTCGGTCTGTTAAAATGCCAATGGGAGCATTGACATTCAGTAAAAAAAAAAAAAAAAGATCCTGAATCTAAAGCAGACAGCGTACAGATAACAAACTATACTGTTTAAATACATTTAAAGGGTTATAAACACCCCCTACCAACAACAGTGGATGAATGTCATTTTCCCCTCACACAATGCACATTTGTTTAACATGATAAACATTGCAGTCAAGCCATGATAGGTCTGAGATTATATCTTCCAAGATTTAGTTAAATCTATCTGCCAGCCTTTTCATGCAAAACAAGGCGCATTAATATTTCAAAATCCTGGGAAAATGGAAATCTTTGTTTTCAAAACCACACAGTGGTTTGAAATTCAGCCCTTAAAAATACAGCAGCAACATGTGCTCTTGGAGGACCCTCTGCCCCTCTCTTTTCTAAGAAAAACACCTTCCATTCTTCCCAGGGGGTTTACTTAAACACGCACTGTTCTTTCAGTCCTCCCTTACTGTGATTAGTATTCAAGGAAACAAATTGCCTTATTTTCCCTGCTGCATCCATGGAGGGATATTGATATGGACCTGGGGAGGCTGCATGTCAACTGCTGCTGAATAATGTGACCCCTCTGTCTCATTTCCATAACACACACAAACACACTCATAAACACAAACTGATACCACAAATAGCTGAATCCTGCCTTTATGGTGTCATGTTATGATCTTCTTTCCATCATGACACCGTGTGTATATCCAACGTGACCAGACTTGCTGGGAGGACTGTGTATGTGTTGCATAGCCAAAGCGATTAACTGTGACATACATGAAAGCTATATTCAATACCACGCATAAAGCATAGATAGAGATAAACATTCTGTCTGTGCATTCTCGCCCATACACAACGCCTCGGGGTGCAGAATTATAAGATGGAAGAATATATCCGGCATACAGTGACAAACCACACTAATTCTCAGATTAAAAAGGGAGAAAGCACTTTACAATATAAACTCCAATCATATCACCTTTTTTCATTGCGGATGTAGATTTAAATAACTTGAAATTAGACTGGAAATCCTTGCAGAATGGTGGGGAACTGAAAGAGTAATCACTGGGTAGGATAAAGAGACATGGAAAACAAAGGTTGTGATCTTGTGATTACACATACAATCAGTCTGTCCTGAGGCTTTTAAGAAGACATGTTATGATCAACCTTTACAGTGACCTTTGACACTACAGAATCTTATTCTCAGCAGGAAAATAACGTTGAAGCCACTATTTGAAGGTTTCCAACCTTAAAACTCTGCGTTTCTGACTTGTTTTGATGGCACACTGATATTTATTATGCAAATTTCTGAAGCCGTCATTGGCCTGAAGCCTTCCCAAGGATAAGAAACCGCACTTTACAACTATGTGTTCCAGCCCATTGCCTTACTTGATAGCTGCGCTTCACTTAAAAGCACCACGCCACACACGAGCAACTGGATATCAACACACAGGTCATTTTGAATGCACACCATGGCTGATTCAACAAAGAAACACAAGAGGATATCATCAGAGAGAGCTCAGAGAAGAGACAGGAAGGCAGCCAGATGCTGAATTAGCCTTCGTTAGGGGGCGCCAAAGTGCAAAAATCTGCCAAAGTTCAGCAGTGGAGCTTTAATACTGACCTCCTTGAATGGATTTTTATTGTCATTGCACAACAATTACATCAATAATCATTGGCAGTGAAATTCTTAGATCCCAAGCTCTCCTAACAATGCTAAAAAGAATGTACATGAAATACACATGAAAATAGTAAATAAATAATCCTTGGCTGTGTTATTGGACAATGGAGAAAATTAAATCTATGAGGGGAGTCCAGTTACAATGGGATATTATACCAATTAAAAGGATAACAAACATTTTTGAATCGACTGGATTCAGGAAGAAGCAATCTATATAAAAACAATATCAACCCAATAGTAATTATAACAGAAATACTATCAACTCAAACAATATTAAAACTCACATTCATATCAAATCACAAAAAGCAGCTAAAATATCCAGACATGTTTATTCCTGAGCTCAGTCAGACATGAACAACAATCTGTAATAGACTGTGCCAAATTCTGTACAATAGGCTTTAAGATTTTCACATTCAATAAATGTAATTTCATAAATATTTGTCTACAATAAAGCATGTTATAGTGTAAACCTTACACCTTTTTACAGTCTCATTCAAAATATTTTTAGAACTTAGTTATAATAAAGATAGTACAGTCCAACTTTTTCATAGTTACACCTCATCTGGAAACAGACATTTCCTTATGAAATAACATAATTTCGGTTAAAGCAAATCAAATGTAAACAATTCCACATGTTCTTTCAAAAGTATGTCTTAAAAATGATTACTGTATTGATGTTTGACCTTTATCCAAAACTTGGATGGATGCCATTAACTAGTTGATTGGTGAATCAATGAAAGACACATAAAAACTGTTCTCTATGGCTCAGCTGAACCTGAAATTGGTGATGATTTTAAAAATAATGTCAGTAAATGCCATCTGAAGCTGAGTGTCTGTTGCTGGGAATAGAATCTGATATTGCCATCTGTAGAGGACTTAGATGGGACATGTGCCAACTAGTTGTGCTACTACTAGTTCTAGTTTCTAGAACTTTTTTCCCTCCTTTCTTGAAGAAAATTAAGTGGAAATGTCAAGAGAGAGTTGTAAACCTATACCAGTTGCATCCAAACTATGCATTTTAGGCATCTCTGTAGCTGTTATATAAAATATACACTCACCAGCCACTTAGAGTCCACACTGATTCATCATGACTTAGATGTGACAAAGTGCTGGAAACATTCCCCAGAGATTTTACTCCATGTTGACATGACAGCATCACACAGTTGCTGCAGGTTTGTTGGCTGTATCCATGATGAGAATCTCCCGCTCCACCACATCACAAAACTGCTCTGTTGGATAGGGATGTGGTGACTGTGGAGGCTGTTAGAGTCCAGTGAACTCATTAGTGGAGAGGATCTGAGCTTTGTGACATGGTGCATTGTCCTGCTGGAAGTAGCATCAGAAGGTGCTACACTGTGGTCATAAAGGGATGGACATGGTTAGCAACAATACTCAGGTAGGCTGTGGTGTTAAAATGATGCTCAGCTGGTACTAAGGGGCCTAAAGTGTGACAAGAAAAATATACTTCACACCATTTTCACAACAGAACTGGATGGATCCATGCTTTCATGTTTTCACCCACTTTGGAACCTACCATCTGAATGTGGAGCTGAAATGGAGACTCAGACCAGCAACGTTTCTCCATCTTCTATAGTCCAGTGTTGGTGAGTCTGTGTGAATTGTAGTTTCAGTTTCTTGTTCTTAGCTGACAGGAGGCACCCGGTGTGGTCTTCTGCTGCTGTGAGCCAATCTGCTTCAAGGTTTAATGTCAGGAAACGCCAACACTGTTCCTCATGAGGTACTGTCCTGCAGGTTTTAGATGTTTCCTTGCTGCAACACACCAGACTTAAATCATCTGGTCATTAACAGGCTTGTGCAGAACTGTTCATTTGAGTGAGGTGTGCTGTAGGAAGGAAACATCTAAAACCTAGAACAGTAGCTTAAGAGGGCCGAAATTCGAGATTTGTGTTGTTGTGCACTCGTGTATGGTTTTCTGTATAGCTTAGTTATAACCACTGGTTATTTGAGTTCCTGTTGTCTTTCCATCATTCCCAACAAGTCTGCCCAAATCCCAGTCGATCAGCACCCAAACACTGAATTCGTATTCAATCCTTTACTGACAGTTTATGAAAAAGAAGAAGAAATCCACTTTAGTTCTACCAGTTTCAGGTAGCTCTGAAACTGGTAGAACTAGACTACCATGTAAACAAACGCCACCAGCAGCGGGCAAAAAAACAACTCACCCTTTAGCCTAAAATCACTGCAGGGTATTATTTTTCTCACATTTCCTCCGCCTCTCCTTGCTGCGACATCTTTTGTGGTTGTGGTTAGAGAGGGGCCGGAGCTTGGTGACAGTGTGCCTAGGTCTGCTTTTGTGATTGGTTGGGAAGAAGTAATGTCATAGTGTTAAGCTATAATGAAAAAGGAAGAGAAACTGTTTTTCTATTAAACATTTTATCTGCCCTTTTTTTTTCTATCACACCGCTTGTCTATTGATCAATATATATTGTTATCGAATTTTCCAGTCCTGTGTTTAAAGTCACTTAAATCCCCTTTCTTCCTCATCATGATGTACAGTATAAACATCAGCAAGTCATCTTCACCACGCCTACATGAGTAAATGCACCAAGTTGCTGCCATGTGATTGGCTGATTAGACATTTGTGTTAACAGCTGAACAGCTGTCATAAAGTATATTTGATTACGGGATGATTTCCTCCTTTAAAATGGCTCCTTAAAGGCAGCATCATGGCCATCCCCACACTTTCCTCATCTAAAACACTGCAGCTTCAAGGCTGCTGTAACCAAGCCTGACTCATGACCCTCCTCTCAGGGGAGGCAGAAGCAAAACAGGGTTTCTTTCCTTTCACAAGTTGCACAAATCCCAGCTATTATTGCTGAATTCACAAACAACCAGGATATGAAATTATCCCATTGCTGTAAACAGTAGATGAAGATTACATGCTGCAGCTCACAGATGGACCAGATGACTTTTTAAATTATTGATGTGATTGCAAAGAATAAATTAGTCAAATGTAACTACTCTTTTGTGGAACATACAAGAGAGGACACACACAAATAGTATCTGCAACCATGGATGTTCATACATTATAAAAAGCCTTTAAAAAATGAAATACATCACAAAAACAGAACTGCTTTAGATGCATCCATCAGTTCTATGTGGGCACAACCTGACACACACACAAGCTGTTACTGTAAGAGGATGAACAGTGCCACCTTGTTTTAGTCAAATGCTACTGCATGCTCCAGTCTCCAGCCTTTACATAAGCATCACTAACACACACACACACACACAACCTCACAAACAAACATACACACTTTCCTATTCCATCCGAAAACTAATCAACCCATTTTTCTTCTCTCTCATCGCCGTCTAGCACTGCTGTGTGTGTTTTAGTGCGCAAACGTGAGTGTGTGTGTGGTACCAGTCTATTGAGAGGCTTTTGTGCGGTTGTCATTTATCTTACAACTGCTTCCCTCTCCTCCATCTTCTCCCTCTCACGCTATTCTTCATTCTTTCTTTGAACGAGAGATGCATAATTCAGAAGGAGAGTGTGGTGTCTTGACAGTAGTATGGTAACCCCAACATCTCACAAACAGACACAGAGTGAGTTCTGACTTGCACACAAGAACACTTTCTTCACTAAACTGCAGCTTTACAAAGACAAGTTTAGACGTCGGCGTTTTTTAAGCGTTACAATATGAATCCCAGAGTAACGCTCCGACTCCTGACGGCAGAAAATGAAAGCTGCACTTCCTGACAATCCGACTAGGTGTCTATACTTGTGATTGCAACATAACTGAAAGGATCCAAAACTGCAGTTTGTGGTCAACTGGTTGTGTTTGTATTTTGTACCACATCCTGTCTCTGAACACACATGTGCTTCTGTCATTTTTTTTTATCCTCTGAATTGCAAGCAGTGGAAGTATTAAAAATCCTAAAAGCTCCACCTTTACCCCTCCATGTACAAATTAGATGCTGTTCAACAGACAGCACAACAGGATGCGTAGAGAATGCATTTATCCATGGCTGCGAAGTGTGATGAATATTGACAGTGCACAGGCACAGCGAGGTGAGGCGTCTGACCCTGACTGAAGAAAAATTTAGCTCTTGATATCCGTGACATCATATTAGAAATGGCTATGAATAAGAAAAAAGGCCCAGGCCGTTATTGGCGCTTTTTAAAATTGACTGTTGAGTAATTAGTGATACCATTTAGCATGAAGAGCATTAGCATTTAGGGCTGCAGCTGCTAGCTGAATAATAACACATACACGACACACACAAAACCACTGGTATGGAGCTAGGACAGGAACAAGTTTCCTAACTTGTATCTTGCATCGTATTTGTATCTGTAACAAAAAGTACAGGTCTGCAAGCATGGCTTAATTCTGCTAATCAGAAAATATTACTTGTATTTTCAGACTTAGCAGAATAAATTCGTACTTGTAGATTTGATATGTACTTGTATGCACACTTACAGTAACAAAAGTAACAAAACGTATGTCCCTATCCTAGCTCCATACACCCACAGGTGAGGGGAACAACAACACAGATTATCTCATTGCGATGACGCTTTTCAAGGGTTGGGAATGGCAGACTGGGAGGGAATTTTGCAAGCAGTTTTAGGATATGAGCAAGTTTTACAGCTCCGAAATTGTGAAGGCTGGAAGACATAGAGCAGATCTCTCAGAGCTGTGGTAGAGAAACACTGCTTTCCGTGTGTGTGTGGGCTGCATTAGTGTTGCCTGTCAGAGTGCATGTGTGAAACAAAACTGTAGGCAGAATCGTGTTCTGATGATTTATATTCATGTAGATTTTTTTACCTTGACCCACTAGGAACCTTTCAACTAAAACAACCTGTGACCCGGGGGTAGTGATCATTTCAGTTTCAGGTCTTCTGCATTTCCACTGAGGTCTAAAGCACAGGCAGATTATGTCCACTGAAGTATAAAATATCTCTTTGCCGAGCCGTGGTCACAGCAGCCTACACGGAACAGTAAAATCAGCTGTTTTAACATAAATTCTGTTAACATTACTCATTTCTACAGGTTGTGGGTGCTCATATTGGCACCTTTGAACATAACCACTGTGAAACAATTAGAGATTAACATTTCAATGCTTTGATTTGTTGCTTTTGTGTTACAATCCACATTGCCTCTCACCGTTCATTCTCCAGCTCTTTCCACCTCCGCTACGAAGCTTGAAATGTTGCATTTACAAGCTATAACTCTTTCTGCCAAATTACAGGATTTTATGAAGTATAGGGGAGATTAAACATGAAGCTGACTTAGACTAAAACAAGAATTTAAGATGCTGGGAAGAGTCGCTCATTTAGAAATATTATACAATGCAAGTCCAAACCCAAATGTCTAAGGTATCTCCTTTGGATCTTTATTTTTATTGGACTGCAGGCAGGCCAGTTCAGGAACCGGACTCTTCTGCTGTGAAGCCATGCTGTTGTGGTTTAGCATTGTTTTGCTGAAATCTGCAAGGCCTTCCGTGAAGGAGATGTTGTCTGGCACCTTCAGCCACCTAAAGCATCCAGTTTTGACCTTCAGCCTTGACCCATGTACACAAAAATTCCTCCTGATTCTCCTTTCGATGATATTATATACTGTAGATGGTGGGATCGTTTTTATACCAAATCATGTAACTGACCTGTTGCCAATTAAAGGTACAGTATACGTTGNATGGTGGGATCGTTTTTATACCAAATCATATAACTGACCTGTTACCAATTAATGTAATCAGTGGTCCATTGCTTCTCCTGCTGTTTTTATTTGAGCCAATCACTTTTCCCGACTTTAGTCGCATNGAAATCGTATACTGTACCTTTAATGTAATCAGTGGTCCAGTGCTTCTCCTGCTGTTTTTATTTGAGCCGATTACTTTTCCCGACTTTTGTCGCCCCCTGTTCTAACTTTTGAGATGTGTTGCTTCCTTCAAATTCAAAATTGGTTACTACTAAGTCATGGTTAAATGTCTCAGTTTCAACATCTGATATGTTGTTTGTTGTTGTTCCGTTGGGAATAATAATAGATTTGCAAATCATTGCAATTTTTTTTTATTCACACTTTACACAGCCTTCCCACTTTTGTTTTGGAATTGGTGTTCTACTTGCAGTTGATCTAATATTGTATATTCTATTTTATACCATAGTCTGGGTGAATACTTGATTCTGATTGGCTGAAGGGTGTCCATTAAAAAGTGATAATGGACCCCTATGAACTGATAAAACAACATTAACTCATTAATAATTTGTTTTATATTTTATTGTTTTCTAATGGACCATGGTATAAGCGGGATAACTTCGCAGAGGCAAACGTCCGCCGCTTAGTGTCGGATGGTTCACGCCTCCGCGTCGTCCATTAATTTATGATAATGGCCACCTCTTTGGGCATTATCCCTTACTTGTAAAAGGTTTTCAAAACATTACAATATATAATCAAAAGGTTAGAATTACCAAGGTAAGCTATGTTGCTAGCCTCTAGAACTAAGCATGCAATGAACCACACAGTAGTGTCCATTAAGTAGTTATACATCTTGAGTTGTAGGTTTTGACCCTCAAATTTCACCAAATATAACAGATCTATGTGATACATTTTAAAGGGCATATATTGTACACACTCAACCTTCACAGACACATTTCTAGTAGACCACAGAGGCCATGAGTGGAATGTTTGGCCTGTGTTATTCAAACAAGTAGAAAATTGGTTGTATTACTTGTGAGAACAGGGCTAATCCTGCCTCTATTCCAGCCTGAATCCATACAGCTCACACACCAGATGTGGGGATTACCTCTCAGAAACCCACACACCTGGCTCTGGGCCTCCACACACACAAACACACAGAAAACGATTGCAGACGCTGGGAGTATGCAAGATTTTGAGAAGAAACCACAAGGATGCAAAAGAAGCTAAAGAGACACATAGTTTTTCTCTCACAAACTGAAGAACACAATCAGATGCATGATGGAAATGGCCAAGTCTGTGGAAGGAGACTGCTTAGAAATCATTCATCCCACATACAAACATCGCATTTTGAACCCCTACGTTTTCTTTTCTTCTTTATTTTCACATTAAACATGATGCGTCTCATACTACGTTAAATAAATCCCTTACTGTGGATGCAGTGGTCTGAAGCATCTGCATTCATGTAAATTTAGAGCATGATGATGACCCACTTCCCACACTAGCTTCACAATGTAAAATCAGCAAACTACAGGACCAGTGTTTGGAAAGGAATTGAGTCAGCTTTAAATTTAAGATCCAGTTAATGCAAGGCTTTCCATGGGGATACGGAATACACTAGTAGGAATAGCTAGCTAGCTAGGCAAAGAAAACTTTGGTATGATTCACTACTCATGTAGAGATATTGCCAGCCATATTGAAAATTGAACTGAATTATTACAAACAAAGTACAGAATCACTGCACATCAGTTTCTAATAAATTCACAATAATCTGAACAAATTTTCAGTAAAATGCCCAAAAGCCCAAATTAGTTTGATAAATTTCCCCTTGAATCTCTGATTTATGTAGAAAATAATACAAG
The DNA here is from genome assembly GCA_026261665.1 of Melanotaenia duboulayi. Classification (NCBI taxonomy): domain Eukaryota; kingdom Metazoa; phylum Chordata; class Actinopteri; order Atheriniformes; family Melanotaeniidae; genus Melanotaenia; species Melanotaenia duboulayi. The sequence continues at coordinate 15,873,635 of CM047998.1, forward strand.
AAAATTCATTCAATTAAAGCTAAAGTTTAATTCAGTGTGGAAAAATTTAAGTAAAAGTTGTTGATATAAAAGAAAAACAAGATTTTATCATATTTTGGCTAAAAAAAAATGCACATTTAATTAATTACTCAATAATGGATCATTTACATAGTCAAATATAACATCTCAGAACAACTTTAACATAAAAATGCTTCATGGTGAGAAACTAACTGGGGAAGTTTCATGTGTTCTGTATTTCTAAAGAGCCTCAATTACTTCCTGTCATTCTTTCATGTATTTTATGTATTCATGTTCCACGCCCAGAGCAGCACGCTGTTACAAACATGATTAGGTGAGCAAAATGATATCAAACATAGGCCAATATTAGATCATAATCCAATTCCCCTGGAAATAAAATCACTTCAAGTGAACATTAATTCCAGTTCTAGTGAATCGGAACATTCAATTATAAAAGTAAATTAAATAATAATGACAGTTCAGTTAATATATTTATTAACTTAAAACTGATTTTTTTTTCTCTACATATGTTTTTATTAGAATACATTTTAAAAAATCCTCTAAATTCTGCTTATCTGCAGGTTGATATCTTATATTGATTTGATATCTCCATACAAAGTCCCATTAATTCATCGCTTAATTTCATTTAGGCTATCTGATATTAGTTTCCAGGCCGTGGGAGTGTTTTTAAGGTTTGTAAACCCAGACACGGTTGTGTGTAGTTAATGGAAAATCTTGTGAACTTCTTCCAATGACCTGTTTCTTGAATTAACTTGTATGATGAGGATGTCCCCTGCTTCTTAATCAATTGAAACATGGAGAAAATACACTCCAAAAAATACCATTAAACATCTTTGTCCAACCTAAATAAAACTTAAAAGCTCAGTAACTTTTAGCCCCACAGGATGAAGGAGCATCTTTTGAATGTACTTGGACAAATCCATCAGAAAACAATAAAAAAATAATGCAGCAAATCATCTGTGGAAAGGGGGAAACAGGTTAGACTGTGAGACCTAACTTGAGGGTTGACGTGGCTTAAGGCCAAAGGTTAAATGTAAATGCTACCATGGTTTAAATAATAAAAACTAATAAAAACATCTTTTTTTCTGGTTGTCTGCCACAAGATTTTCAATGCTCAAGACCTTCTCAAAACCTGACCTGGAAATCTTTTTAAAACAATATAACTGTTTGCATGTTTTTCACATTGAAAGTGGAAAAAACAAAAAATGAAACATTTTCTAAACACGTCTAAGTTTATTTATGATTATATAAAACAAAACAAAGGAGAAATAAGACACGAAAAAAACTAAATAAACTGATAAATTATTGACATAACAAAAACCAATAAATACATAAATAATAGTAAATTAATAAAAAAGATTAAAAAAATAAAACATAATAAGAGTTTTAACTCATTATTTCCCTTTTTATACATTTAATTTAAAGTACCTGCAGTACTAAACTTCACAGCGAAAGTACAAAAGAAGGTGAAAGGTTGTAGGAAATGGGGGGAAAAAACTGCATAAGCAACGGCTAATTCTTCAGGCCAACAATAAAAAAAAGGGAAAACATTCTGGATGGTGATGTGAATGGCTGAATTCTCCACACACTCACATCTGTCGCATCAGCTGGAGTGATGGAGCATGTGTGGGCCAGCTGAAAGCAGACACCCCCAATAAACGCACATCCATACAACCCGAGACACCAGCTGAGGTATTGCAGTGCTGGCTCTGCAGGGTGACAGGCCGCATTATTATTTATGCACACTCATAAAGGGAGAGGGCGAACTCTTCATAAATCAGGCTTGCCCGAAAGGCTGGGCGATATGATGGAGATGACGGGAAGGAGGGAGCAAAAGAGCGAGGGATGTGGGGGACGAGGGAGCTCCAGGACTCGTATTTCTCAGGTCAGCAACACAAATATCAAACCAGCTCATTTATCATTCCCACAGTGCAAACACTTCCACACATTCACACCTTCTCACACCAGTATGAAGGAATAAGTACCTCTTTCTCATAACTGTGCACACAAATCAGATTTCCACATAAACAAAACCCGCAAGAAAAAAAACACACGCTCAAAATTTCCTCCTTAAAAAGTCCCAGTCAGAGCTGAACAATCAGCTTTCTTTTCCCTGTGGCCATCGTACGGCAAGCTGCTCCTCCCCGCCTCTCCTCCTCATCCACCCTCCCTCCTTGCTTCCTCTTGGGATCTGACGGTGAAATGGAAGGAGTGATTAACTCAGAGCTGCGAGGGTGGCGCCCTCTCACCTGTGGCTCCCTCCTCTTCTGTCCATCCACCTTCCCTCAACGTCAGACTTCCATACAAAGCAGCACCTCTTTCTTTCTGCATGTCACCAGCACACAAACACAGAATGATGAATAATATACAGGTAATACATCGAGGGCAGGGTGTACATTTATTATATTTCTTTTATTTCTGAGTACTTCAGCTAGCTAAAAGTGCTACCGCCTCCTGGTTTGACCGTATGTAATGGCTCAGATTACTTCTTTAGGGATAAATATTCTTACTTCCAGATGAGCTTGCTGTTATGGATATTTGAACCACTCAATGCTGACATTTAGTACTTGCAGTTGCCATGGAGAGCCAATATCTCTCAGAGCCTTAAGCGGAGAAGGAAAAAAGCGATTCACCTGCAGTTTTTCGATTCTTTTACACCCGTCAAACACACATGTGCCTAACAACATGCCTTATTAGATAGCTATTGACTTAACATTAAAGCCTGAAGGCAGAAAGTGAGATTTGTGCTGCATTATAGTGCATCTCTGCAAGCCTGATGACACGCCCATCCATCCACATGTAGATGTAAGGACACTAAAAAGCTCACTATATGGATCCCTGTTTATCAGCCTGAAACTGCAGCTAGATTAGCTGAATTGGTCGATTTTATCCACAGAAAACCTAATCAACTTTTGTTACTTTGGTCCCAGCAAGAACCAAAGAAACTAACTAACCAGTTCCAAACCAGTCTTATTCTTAACACCTTGATGCCAATTTCCAGTCAATTTTTAATCTTACTTTTATAAATTTTATTTATTTAAATTATTTATTCATTTTTATTTATTTTCATTTACTTAATTTTCATTGTCATTCCCAATTAGATGTCAATTCATCTAATGTTGTAATTTATTTTATTCTAGTCTTTTTCATTTAATTTTTTTTACTATGCGCATTTTGTTTTTATAGAATTATAAAAAAATTCAGGTGTTAAGAAGTTAATACTGTCCTGCCACCACATTGTCCCTTTTTTTTTTGTTTGATACGCCACTTATTGAACTCCTAAATGCCTAAATTTACTTAAAATTAAAAAAAAATCTGGGGAAAAAACAAATAGGCAGGGAAAAAATAAATTACCATATAATATTAAGTAAATTATTTACAAATTATTAAAGATTAAGTATAAATAAAGCCATACATAAATAAAAGAGTTTATTAAAACATAACAGAAAATAAAACAGATATAAAGAAATTAACTAAAGCCACAAGTGGTTTAAAGCAAGTTTGAGACACGGGTATCACGGGGTTAAATGTCGCTCCTCATTCAGCTGCACTTTGTTCACGGCTCGTAAACAAAAAACACTCCTCATAGTTATTTTAAAGACTCGGCTCTTTACGGATCCCAAATGGCTCTTCATTTAGTATCACTCTTAGCTTCTATTTTAGCCTAATTTAGCTAAAATCAATGGTTTCCGTGTTGGTAAGCAGTTTTTTTATTTTGTGTTTTCATGAAGCTTTTTACTTTTAATACAGTCCTAACATTATCCTCAGCTTTTGTTTGATTTGTATTAGAGATTTCTTCTATTTAGGATGAGGAGAAACTAATGAATCGAATTTTATGATTCATGTTTATACATATTTTTATGATTATACATGCTGTAGATATCATTTTAAATTGAAAACTAAAATGTCATCTGACACTACCAGTATTGTGGTGGCGCCAACAACCAAATATGTGATGCCCTCGGATGAGGCCGCTAGATCTCAGGAGGTTAAGACACTTAAGATAAAGTCAAGGTTATTTTTATTTTACAAAATCTTATCCCAGCTTTGTAGTCTCCTCTATCACTTAAATGAAGCCAGATGATTCTTACTTTTCCATTTTCGCTAATTCCCTCGTTTTTGCTGACATGCATGGACCTAAATCTACCTGCTCTGTCTTACTACACTTGCTATTTTCAAAGTACCCCCCTCCTTCTTTCTTTTACATAATGGTATGACACTGGTCTGTCCTAGCATGTGACTGGTGTACCCATAAAAGTAAAATCCCATCCCTGCTTGCAAGCAAAGATGAAGATTCGGCTCTTCTTATTCTTTACATAGACGCATCACTAATGCATCACCCACCAAAGTAGGTTTTCATTCATACACATCCAAATTAAAGTTAAATCTGCAACTGGAGAATTAGCAGGCGTAAAAAACTGTTTCACGGTCATGTTTTACTCGGGTTACTGAAGCAATCATTCAAATCAGAGAATTTGGAGGGACGGCTTACTAAAAAAAGTGACAAAAAACTGCAATAAAAATAAGTATTTGTTGATAAAAACCCAACAAAACTGCCTTAAACTCTTGTTTTTATAGCTTTTTTCCCTTTTAAAGATAAAAAAAAATCCAGTCAATACTCGTAGACTTGTTTATTCAAAACCTTTTACATATATGACTACATATACATATATACTACATATGACTATTTTAGTCGCTTTCCCTTCTCATGCCTCCTGTCATGTCAGACGTAAGCACACTTCTAATTTCAGAGGCCTATTCAGACACATAACCATCCACAGAACTCCATTCATTAGGCCAATCAGCCAGGTGATGAGGCTGAGAGGCAGGAAAATTGAATGATAACAACAGTTTGTGTGTTTTTCTATTTAAACTGTTTGTGTGTCCAATACAATGGACACAGCTGTGGCTCAGCTGTGTAACTGTAAAGGGAATCATTAAATATTTAACCTAAATGAGTTGGATTTGGCGTTTGATAGCATTAATGTCTGGTTGCTGTGACGTTGCACATTGTGTCAACCAAACACACACACACACATACATCCTGAGTGTGATTTTATGCTGATTTGAGTTATTAGCACTTGGACTGAGCAGAGACTCAGGGAGCTGAGGGAGAGCACGCCACGCTTTAACACACCTTTAGACAACACACACATGCAGATGTATGCACGCTGCATTGGCACTGCCATGTAGGGAACAGATGGTGTGAGGTCATAGAGCAGATTTGCTGTAAACAAGTTGATCTATAATAGATCATTAGCTAGATGTGATTAGCTGAGCTGCCAAAATCGTAGCTAACTGGAGAAGCTAACACTGACAGCAAACACAGGCTGCAGCCTCAGAATAAAAAGACAGCTTTTTCTTTTTCTTTTATTTGACATATATTTTATTTTACAACGTACAAATGCTTAAGAGGCATTCATATAAACAACATCAACATAATAGAGCACCAACAGCAAGATACAAGCCACATTTTAGCCTCAAAGTCAGGACTTCATACTGAAGTAAAAACTCAGTTTTAGCTTAAGCTGTTTTACACACTGCTGAAAAGTGGTGTAGAAGAAAGAGTGTTGATTATTAAGATACCAAGGTATCTGTACTCCAGTACTGCTTCAATGAGTTGCCTTGAGAAGTGCTCTTCTGGAAAGTTCTGAGGTTTGGACTTTGAATTTAGAAAATAAATGTATTTTAATTTAAGTCACATCATAAAAGTTTAACTATATTAAAAGCACTTTGCAACAGAGAAAACCATATGCATAAAAATGGAAATTTGCATTGGAAATATTCTGGTTAATGCTATTTATATAAAGAATGAAGAGAAGGGGTCCGAGGACTGACCCCTGATGAACACCCTTGGGAAAATTAAGTGAGTTTGACCCGACGTGAGAGGTAGTTTTTGAACAATGTCAACAATGATGCGATAAATTCAGCTGCCAAGCTTAACCCTCTGGGGTTGACAAATGCCATATCTGAAGTACCAGTTTTTAAAAATTGTGTTGACAGACCAAGTAAAACCACTTATGCTCAAAAATGGTACGGCATATTTTTCCTTATATTTATCTGTCATGTTTGGTACGTGTTTGACTCTAAGAAAAGAAAATTATGACAACATGATGCATTTGGTTGCTGAGGAAAAAGAGAAGTTGTGAGAGTGACCAAAATCTAAAAAAAGCAGGTTGAAGTGCTGGCTTCTAGTAGACAGGAGGAATAATACACTCTGGAAATATCAGATCTATGATGTCCTCTCTGTCTTCTGGTGAATAGGAACTGTTTTGTGGAGTGGAACAAATAATTTATGTGCCATTTTAAGGACAATAACTAGTTGTTTTGTAAATAGTTGCACAAAAACTACCTCACACATTGCTGTATTTGAATGTAAATGGATGTCTATAACTTATTTTGCTAACGTTGTATATTAGTTTTTTATATTAGTTTTCATTCTAAGCTATAAAAATGTCTCGTTAAACATGTTTGTGGTTTTCAAACTTACTAAAAACAAACTTTTTCTTGCTCTGGTTTAATGTATTAATGCATTTTTAGGTCTAGTACATTTAACATACCCGTCAGTATGTCAAAATAAAAAAAATAAAATAAAATCACATGCGAGGTTGTGCTGTAAATAATGATACCTAACAAGGCAATAAAATACGTTGTTTATAACCCCATAGGGTTATAATTAGAGGCTTAGAGGTGTGGGGAAATACATATAAAACCAATCTTAAACCGATCTGTATGATTCAAAAAAGAGCGATCAGAATAGTTCATAAAGTGGCCCATAGAGAACACACAAACCAGCTTTTTATTAACCTGAACGCTTTAAAACTGAAGGACATGGTCGACTTTAAAATGTCACAATTTATGTACAACATTAATAATAATAAATTACCTGCTCAAATTCAGGGATTGTTTTTAAAAAAAGAGACTGTTTATAATTTTAGAGGGGGTGAAATGTTCATAAAACCTCATGTGAGAACAAATGTAAAGCAGCATTGTATTTTTGTTGTTGGGGTTCATGTCTGGAGTAAGTTCGACCCAGAACCAAGACTGTCCAACATTAATTCAGTTTAAAAAAAAATGTTTAAGAAAAAAAGGATAAAATCCTATGTTGAAAAGGAAGAATGACTATAGTTAAAAATGAAATGATAATGTATATTGTTTGCACACCATCATCATCATCATCAAGTAAGCCTCTGGTTCATCTGGACTAGCTGATTTAGAGCTGAACTCACAAGTAATTGTCTTTTGCACTGGATTTCACATTTTATTGGAAAGAGACCAAGACACAGGATGCCTCTTCTACATCCTCATTATCTGCATGTGTCATTAGGAAAGTGAGGCCATCACCTTTTCAGGTTCCTCCTGCCAGACCACAGCAGGAGCAGGAAGGTCAGGTCACCAGCTGACCGTCTCGCTCCATTAGAAGCTAATGGGCGGTGTGATTGTGACACAGAATGTCAATGTTTTACAGAGGAGGCACCACAAAACAAGATCTGAGTGTTGTGGTCTTGCATAGTTTTGATGGGTCACACTAATTTATGCAAAGAAAAACTGAAAGTGGCCTCATCCTGACTGAACCCCACTCTTTTGCTTCACTGAACTGACAAATCACTTTAGAGAAGAGCCATTATTCAAAGTCAGAAGATAAGGTAACGTATCATGTAAAGAAATTAAAATTCCAAAGTGCAACTTTATGAGAAAAATCAACATGCGTGCAATTAAATGAAAAGCAGACTGCCACAGTCAGAACAATTTCTCGTTAAGCCTTCGTCGTATTCCCTTAACGTAATTATAATCAGTTCAGGTTTGGCGAAGGTGTATGTGTGTGAGAGAGAGAGAGTGAGTGTGTGGAGGAGGTATTGTTAATTGAATATAATCAGATGAAGAGCCGTTGAGCTGCTCAGATGGGAGGGCTGCATCAAGGTCGAGGCTGATGAGATGCGATCAAATCAGCTCAAGTGACCAAATCCCACTGGGCAAACCTCTTCAGCTTGATCTGATCTGCAGGAAGCCGTCCGTCACAGAAATGATCTAAGTTTAAAATCTTGTTTGTTTACTGTATATGTGAAGCCTTCCAGCTGTAACATACCATCAGAAAACAGTAACAAGGAACCTTCATGGGTGAACATCTCGAAATTTCTGAATGGCATGCTGTAGGATAGGTACTAATACTGAAATGCCACTTTAACATCTGCTTCTAAAGACCAGCTCCCTTTAACCATTTTCACCCCTATAACAGCTATGGTGAAGACATGGTTTACACTGGGGACGCACTTTGAACACAGAAGTTCTTCGAGGCCAGTTTTGTTAGAAAATCTGAAAAGCTCTGTTTGGATTTTGAAGTGAGGCTACACCAGAGGAGGATTAGCTTAATGAGATGACCATTTACTGAATTAAACTGGGGGGGTTAAATTAATTAAAAGGGGGGTTGGCCTTTACCGACATTCTGTTCAAGTCCTTCTGCTTGAACTTCTTCGGCTTCTTACTCAAGGCCTAACTTCGGTTCCGAAAGGTATTTTTCTGCCTGTTTTCTTCCAGCTCTCCATTACGCTACATTCAGCTGTCACCATGGAAGTACAAAGCTGTGTCCATCACCACAGCAAAGGCCCACCTCCAGGAAGACAGAGTGGAGAAATGAGTTGAGAAAAGAGCTGCTCACCCCTGTCCATCTCGGCCTCCAGAAACAGCCTTCTAGAGGCCTGTTCCAGCAGGGTCATAGAGACTGTACTTAAACTAAGGGCTACATTTCCTTGAGACCATAGGAATTACTTCAGATTGGGGATGAAGTGCAAAATATGTCTCCTTTAAGGACAGATGAGATGCAGCTGAATCATTCTCTAAATGATGGTGTGTTAAGATTTTCCATAAGGCTCATGATTACAATATGGATTTTGATTAGGCTAGCATTTGTGTCACTTTTTTTATTTTTTTTTTATTTTAAATCAGCACACTTGAACCTCGTGCTCCTATTCATCACTGGCCATTCACACAGGGCGCAGAGTTATGGGACTATTCATACGCTAGCCAATCGTGGTTCAGGGTGGTGGCGAATGAAGGGAAAGGAGTTGAGAGAACGACATGTCACCGAGCGTCAAAGGCTAATCAGCACATCTGCGTCTCGCAATCAAGTCCCATTCACTAAACTTTTCCTCCAACAGGTTATCACGCTTTAAGTAGGGCCTTATTGTCGTCTGATAGTGAGGCCGACGTCTGACATGTAATAAACTACTTTTGACATCCTGTTATAAAAAGGTAAAAAATAAAAAAAATCATAGCCACCTTCAAACTGGCATAATTTGGCTTATTTAAAAAGTTAATAATAGTAATAATAGGACTTTATGATCGAAATATCTACCACAAACCGATTCAACACTTCAGACACTGCTTGGAGATAGACATCTGTAAGTGGTGCATAAAGAGAACTTAAACATCTGGACAAGTACATCCCTAAAAATGTAGTTTGATGAATGGTGTAAATTAAGACTGAAAAGTATGATGGGGGACATATGGTGAGGATTTTAAGCTTTTACAAAACGTTTACAAAACCCAATTAGGTTTATTGAGCTCAGGTCATTGTAAAAAAAATTACATGGAAATTATGCTTACATTTTTTTCATTACTCCCAAAATAAAACAACTTTAAAGGGCCTACCAAGTGGTGAGGATGTTTAGAACGGGCCATTTTCACATTATGTGGGATTCTTCAACAAAGCATCCTTACTGGATTCAATCAGTAGAAATAACTTCTGGACAATTTATATGGGAAACGCACCAGTAAAATCTGTTCTACTGATAAAGATTTGATTAGTTTAATGTTGGCATGCAGTTAAAAAGCTACAACAAGAAGAAGAATATTATATATTATTTATCTAGCATTATAATCCTTTATTTTAATAGATATCAAACCTGTTTTTAGTGCTAATTCTGTTCCGCATTTCAATGCTTACAGCGACTGAATGCATTAGCATGTATTTACAATATGTTTCATTAGTGAGGGATCCTAGATGCAGACATCAAAAACAGAAGTGCATCACTGAAAAAAAGAAGCGAGCAAGCAACAAAAATACCAGGAAATGTTAAAGATTACAGAAATATTCATTGGTATGCAGTCTGAGCTGATATATTTATTATTTAAAAATGTTTCTGGTTGCTTAAAGGTAAAATAAGTAGCATTGACACCTAGTGTTTCAAATCAGAACTGCAGTCAAAAGAGAAAAACACGGAGAGTGTCCTTCATCCCCCTCANGTGTTTCAAATCAGAACTGCAGTCAAAAGTGAAAAACACGGAGAGCGTCCTTCATCCCCTCGGAGAGTTTCATGTAGGTTACCGGTTTGTGAGAGGAGGGTTCTTTTATACAGTCTATGAAGGACGGAGAACATAGAATCAGCAAACATCATGATGACGAGCGAAGATGATTCACACACACAGTAAGTTGCTATGCTTTGCAATGCTAGCGCTAATTTCACGCGTTAATTTGCGTTAGCATAAAATAGAGTGTAAACAAAAGCTACTTCAACAAATGCCACCAGCGGCAGTTTTCCCTTAGTCTCACTTAATAAATTAATTTGATAGTAATTTCACAAGTTTATAAGGTCAAACACACTATTTACTTGGTCCAAACATCATTACATGTGCAGTTGTAAACTAACAGGCCACCAATTTACTCCACTAATACATCCATACAGTCACACACATTCATTTAATGAGTGCTGAGAAATAAATTAGACTAAAATCTTTGTAAATCAAAATAAACTTTTTGGTTATTATATGCAAAATTCTGGTGCTCGCCTGTTCCATACCTCCACACTGCTGCTGTTTTGCCGACATAAAATACCAAACGCTGCATTGTTTGGCAACCGTAGGGAGTCGCATATGATTGGATAAGGAACCAGGAAGTACGAAAGAGCGACACAGTGCACCGAAGTCATTCCAGCACGTAACTTGTATTTTGAAAAGAAAAAACTTGANGTGCACCGAAGTCATTCCAGCACGTAACTCGTATTTTGAAAAGAAAAAACTTGACAAAAACATTGTTAATGTAGAGAGACGGATTGTTTATGGGGAAGCTTCCTTTCATCGCTCGCAACAAATGATAACATTTTAAATTATTTTTACAGAAAAAAATCCTGGATCATTATTTAGCCTTTAATTATAAATACGTTTTAATATTAATATGCACTTATCTTTATTTACATGGTGTCTTTAACAGATGTTTTGTTTGGTTTTTCTTTAAAACATACAAAATCATTTATGCCAACAAACAAACATTATAGATCATAACATATTTCTATGTGACTGAGTTCATTTTCTAGTATTGCATCCGTCACTTCGACGTGCAGGTAAATGAGATTATGGACAAATTACGGAAAATGGTCCTTTAATCAAAAAGTTGACATTTCAGATGGAGATCAGCTTGGCTTTTTTAATATTCAGCCGCTTGAAAAAAGGTTTGTGTTGATTTATGTGTGCTTGCGTCCACGTGGAATGAGGAGTGACAGTCTACTTATTAGAAGATGTTATGCTCCCCCACTTTAATCCCTTTTCTTTAGGACATCAGTGTAACTAGAGAAGACACACATGTAGAACATTCAAATTGGAATTGCAGGAGTGTGAAGCAGAAGAATGACTGGAGATGGTTTTTAAAGCTGCATCTTCATGGGGATTTTTTTGGGGATTTTTTTTATGTCGTATGTATGAAAATCAGTGGCAACTAGGTCTCATGGAGTTTCCCAAAGCTCAGACCTCAACAGCAGTGTGAGATCATCTTGACAGAGAATGTAGCTAACATCCAGGAAAGCTTTAAACTGTCCTTTAAGAAGCCTGGAGCACTAAATACTGACTTTCAGGACCTTTAGAATTAAACAGACGGCTTAATTGATGTTTCAACATGTTTCAATAAATTGTTGCGTCTATTTCCTGCTTTTTTTTTGGCAACATATAAACAAATGAGAGGTGGCTCAAGACTTGAGCACAGTTCGACATATATAACAAAAGAATATCCCATCTAAAAGCATCTATAGTTTGCATGCTAAGAGCCTTTTGGCTTTGCAGCTTGGCCAAAAGTTATTTTAGTAGTAATAATGGATTAAATTTAGATAACACTTTTCAAAGCACCTAGAGCCTAGAGCG
>CM047998.1:15911789-15929181 GCA_026261665.1 Melanotaenia duboulayi
TGACAGCTGACGGTTGTCCTGATAAACCTGAAACTTTGTCCTTTCCGTGGGGAATGGCAGTGGCAGGGCCGGGTGGCAAAATTAGATTATTTCCTCAAAACCAAAACCACAATGGAAACTGGAAATCCAAAAATAAATCATCAAAGCAGTCGCAGGTGAGTTAAATGAGCCATCCCTCAGCACGAGGAAGTTACACCCAAGGGAAGTTCAGGAAATACAGGAAAACCCACAATCAACCCTAAAAATTAACATGATAGATGCAGAAAACACACTAATCTGAAGTGATAACAGTGTGAGTGTGTGAGCTTTCTTAAGCTATTTAACAAGCTGTTTTCCAGCATAGCTCTGCCTATTAGAAATGAAGGCCACACCACACTTTATGACCATCAGTCCTCTTTAATCTCAGGCCCATGTACGCCTATTAATTCAATCATATTCTGCTCTGTATCTTCCTTTTCTCATCTCTCTAAATCCAAACTACACTTTCCCAAGCAGCGGTATAAATATGGATGGAGCAAGAGCAGTCGAAGCATGGAAATAAACTCTTGGCCCCGTCTGGAGGCTCTCAGGTCGATCACTGGGTTAAGTCCAGGCTTACAGCTGCTTCATGTAGTCTACACCAAGGTTGTGGATGAAAGGAATAGCTATTTCTGCCCAGCTCTCCTTTGTAATTAGCAAGGAATCCATACAACATAGTTGACTCAACCATGTCTACAATTCTGCAGAGCCATAATTCACTTAATTACTTAGAGACGCCTCTTTGATTCAGTCAATATCAAAAGGAGCTTTTCAGGACGAGAGGTAGGGAATGATAGTAATTTAGAGGCTATTTGGTTCCCATTCGCGGCTGTATGAAGCACCTTTTTTTTCCTGCAGAGCAAAAAAAACTGATTATAGTTGAAAGGCTGTCAGATATGTCTATTGTGCTTTTTTCACTCTGTGAAAGAGTGATTTAAAAGATAAAAACAGTAAAAGTACTCCTTAACTTTTCTAATATTGATCCCATCATTCTGTCTAACTTCTCTTAGCTTTTGTGCAGACATGAAATGGGTGCAATTTACTTTACATTTATTTGACTCAAAGGGAACACTGGAAATGAAATTGTGACAGATTTGTGCACTCTTACACTTTAATCATAGTAATGTTTCTCCAGAAAAATACATCAACTTCTTAAAAGAAGAGGAAACTGAATTCCACCAAGCCTTGAAGTGATAAAAAAAAACACATTAAGTGAACGTAAGGGATTTGTAAGACCTCTTTAAATGTGACAAAAGGTAGGGTGCCACTTACCTGCTGAAAACCCCACAAGTATTTCTTTTTTTTTGTCCCTCTCTAACCCAAGAAGGGAAATGGCAGGCCTAACTTGAAAGCTTCTCTCTGCAGGCGTGAGATTAGACGACATTCCTCTCTGTTTCCACTCATGTCTGGAGCATGTGAACGGTCACCGCTGCCCTGATGTAAAACGCTGTCCCCAGTGTCTTTGAAGTGGCTGGATAAGCCTGCCTTGGACGCTTGCGAGTTTGAAAGGGCCCACGGAGGGATTTTAAAACAGAGGAAGGAATCCAGCTCTTCCTCAGATCATTTCCAGCCTCATTTCCCAGTGTGTCAGTGAACAGGCTGAGACAGGGTGGAAAAAAAAAAAATCTGGAAGGTTTGTCAGTGAGTGACTCAGACATGTGGATTGTTGCTATCTGGGAGGGCAAAAGAGAAAAAGAGATATCTCACATCTCTATTCTGAGATCTTTGTTTCTTTGATTCAGAGAGGATTACAAGTCATTATTTTTTTCCCCTATCCTATTATATAGGCTAGAACAGAGGTTTGTGCTAATACAGCTGCTAGATATTAAATAGGTGATCTCACAATTGCTGTGTTTTTTTCATTTTCCTTGGGAAACTTTTGGATGTAGTTTGCATAGTTACGTAGTTGTGGAGGCCTGAGACAAAGTTCACAAAGGAAGTCTGTTAGTCAATAAAGGAAAAGCTTCAACTTTTAGAAATATGAGGCAGACAGGAGAATAGAGGGGTAAAAAGGCCGTAAAGGGACAGGCGCTACAAATGAAATATTTCAATAAGTAAGGCACAAGAGGTGCTTTAACATTGTGCTGTCTGGGGTAACATTAAAACATACATAGAATTCCTGTTTTCGACTTCCCAAATCAATTATAATCCTGTTATGGACTCTTTCAGTGAACATCAAGAGCTGCTGAAGTTGCTGGAAGAAAAACAGGATATCAAAGTGAGTAGGATTCATCTTCTTGGGAACATGATTGTTAAACCTTCCTTGGGGCATTTTCCTTCTCTCTCTCCAATCCCATCATTCCCCTGCCAGCTGTAAGCTAGATCACACTGCTGTCATCATTTATTGCCGTCAGCAGCTTCAGAAAGTGCTGACAGTTCAAGGAGTGGTGGAACCAAAGTGGTATTCTCACTGATCAGACGACAAATCTGGCCTTGACCTCTGGTAGCCAAGAAATCCAGCAGCAAAAAGTCTTTTCCGCATCTGGACATGCTTAAGGGTTTTTTTTTTGTTTAGATTTTTTTCTGCCTCTGGTGTAAAAATACTCTTCAATTTCCACCCCCCTGGAAGTTAGAAAAACAGATTTTGTATGTGCGGAATATCACCAGCAGGTGTGAGAAGCATTAAAACCCAGGAGACAAACATACAATAACACATGACCGCTACGACGGCAAACTCCTTTCACCCTGAGGATCAATGCGCACACATTTCAATGTAATTCAGGCTGAAACTTCAGGGTGTGGACTAGAATTTAAAATTTAGTTCAGCAGGTTTGAACAATCTCGGTTGTACACCATATGCTTTTTTTCTGAAGTGAGTGTGTGTGGGCTGAGGAGGTTAAGGCACAGCCAGCCTGGCAGTTCTTCTCTGCTGGAAACACAGCAGTAAATAATCAGGTTATTTCTGGGAAGGTTTTAGGTGCATGAATAATGTGCGAGCTCTGTTGAAAGCTCTGGCTCAAACTGGAGACAGGATGGTGATTTTATCTAGACTGGGCTAATGGTAAACTACCCAGGTGTGAATGAAAGCCAAAAATGTACAGATTTATTTTAAATTTATTTTACAATTTCAGCACAAATGCAGTACATTTCAACCCTAATAATATAAAAAAAATGTTGGGATGCCATGTAAAATGTGAATGAAAACAGGGATCTCATAAACCAACATGCTATTCTCTAAAAAAAAAATTAAACAAAATGTCATTAAAACTAAAAATTTTAGCCTTTCACGGAAAATATCAGCTTATTTTGAATTTGATGGCAATAGCACGTCTCAAAAAAAAGTTGGAATGAGTCAACATAAGGCTAGAAAAGTAACTGACACAAGCAACTGGAGGGGCTAAATAGCTTAACTGGCCAAAAAGGAGCATTTCAGAGAGGCAAAGCCTCTCAGATGTACAGATGGGCAGACATTCAATGTGTGACAAATTGGGTTTAAAAATTGTGGAGCATTTTCATAAAATGTTCCTTAATGTAAAATTGCAAAGACACCATTTGAAGTGTGTAATATCATCAAAAGATTCAGAGAATCAGGAGGAATCTCTGTAGGCATGGGACAAGGCCAAGGGTGAAAACTGAATGCTAAAGATCTTCAGGCTGCCAGTCAAGTCTTTTCATAGTCATGTTTCCTTAACCTTGTTTAAACCAGTCAGAAGATTATACTAACATTTCTAAACTGGAAATGGAAGCTATCCTAGAGAATTTGTGGATCATTTTAAACTCAGAGGACAGCAAAAGTTTAGTCCAGTCACCAAGAAAACGATTTAATAGGACTGGCATTAGTGCCGCAGGTTTACATGTTGCTTTGCTAAATATTATATATATATATGACTGTTTGAAGTCTGCATTTTGAAATATAGCACACACAATAAGTAAATAAATAGCCTGAAAAGCAAAATAGCCCTACCATTTTCATATTTATTTACCTGGATGAAGACAGCTGAGCATCACTATTATGGAAATTAAACAACAAATTCTTGCATAAAGAATGGTCCACAGCTTCCAGTGCTTTAGGAAATACAACAAGATGCTTCTTTTTTTTAAAATTTGGAAAAAGACATGCATCTTTTATCATGTCTGCCAGTTACATTCCCAGGTCTTTTCACAGACTTTAAAAAAGGATTCAGTTGGACCCTTTCTTTTCCTGTCTTCATTGTTTTTGTTAAGCTCCTGCACTGTATTCTGTTAGTTTTAACTTTGGTTCCTGTTTCATTCCTGTCTTGTGTTTTTAGTTTCCATTGCATTGACTTCCTGCTGTTTTAACTTGGCTTATTATCCAATTAGTGTGTGTATACTATACTGGGTCCCCCTTTTTTTATGCTTTGGTATTTTGCCTGATAATCGCCTGTGTCCTCCTAATGTGGCACCTGTTGCATATATCCTGTTCCTAATTAGTCTTTTTGTCTTTTTATTTTGTCATTGCAATCCATCTGTGTTATGTCTCATGAGCTGTAATTATTGAGGCTCAGTTTTGTTTGTCACCTTCCTCCCGTGTTCTGTTGACTTGATTGCAAGAAATGTGATTGTAAAGTTTTAATCACAATCAACTTTAATGGAAACTTATGTTCAATTTGTAGATTATCTAATATTCTCCCTAAAACAAAGGAATAGATTTTAATTAGTTCTGGATGGAAATATAGTGGGAACATGGTTATGATTCATTCTTCTTTACCTTTTTTTTTGACTGTTCCCTTCAGATTTCGCCACAGAGAATCATCTGTCTCCGTCTAACCAAACTTTATGTCCTCTTTCACTATATTCAATGCACTACTTCCACAATAATTAAATAAGGTCAAAACTGATTATTCTGAGAGAGGAGAAGTTCATCCAAGTGTTCATCTCAAGTAAATCCAGATTAAAACCATTTCTTTTCTCATGCACTGAAATTTGTACTGCATCTTTTTACACATCTAAACTGTTGCTTCCTTTGAATCATTTTAATCTAATTAAGTTATTTTACACAATTTATTATGATTTTTGTACACCTTTAATTATGTCTTAAGATTTTCTCTTTATGTGCTTTTATACACTTTTTGGTGCTTCTTCTGCACCCTGTTGTAATGCATTTTATGTTTTATGTAAAGCACTTGTCTTTTACATAAAATGTGCTTTACAAATAAACTTGCCTTGCCATCCAGAAATCTTCTCCTTGGTTTTCCTTTAGACTTCCTGGCTGGTAGTTCTAACTTCAGCATCTTTCTATTGATAAATTCACCATCCCTCCTCTTCCCTCCATCTTTGTCCAGCTTTTCTGACTTTGCCAAAACATCCCTCTGATGTACTCACTCCTGATCCTGTCCATCCTTGTCGCTCCCAAAGAGAATCATTTTCCCTTTCTTCCTTCAGACATGCCATCCTTCTCTCCTTCTTTGACACATAACCCAGTTTCTACCTTATTAACAGCACTGATGGCTGTTCTTGTTAACCTGGGCCTTAACTGATCTGATATGGAAAACATTCAGGTGATTTGCATGTTTGATTTGGTTTTTGGGGGTGTTAATGCTATTGGCTCTGATGAACAAATGCCGAACCAAATATGAACAACAAAAAAGAAACAAACCTCTCAGCCAGTAACAGCGAGGTCACTGCCACCATAATGTCTTATTCATTGTTGCTGTGTGAGGCTTCGATCAATAAAATCTCCTTGGGGCGGGTTTTCAGGCATAAAGGGTATTTTTAAAGCTCACAGTGCGTGTGCAGAGATGTCTGGAAGATCAGTCTTGTGCAGGTGGAAAAAGAATCTGTAGCTGCATATTGCTGTGCAGAAGTGAAATGCTTACATCCAGGAGGAAGTTGGTGCTGTGGGGGAAGAAGTGAACGACATTCAGGTTCCTGTTGCTGCTTTTCACTGTCTGCACTGCTGTGGTCATCAGGCTGCAAATCCAAGAGTAAGATGCCTTAAGCAAAAACCTGCTCCAGGTGAGGTTTCATTCCTCAGTGCTGATCTGCTGCCACATCACACGCTGACCACCTGCTCCACTGAGCTTGTACTGAGCTTTTATGCATTTGATACAGCACACCCCCCCCTCTCTCTGTACTTCCCTTCACTGGCCTGTCAAATTGCCTGTTGGAGAAAAAGATGGCGGAGCCTGAGCCACAGACAAAAAAAGAACCCACAGGTTGTCTGCCCATGTCTAAGTGACAGGTGTCCAATGCTGAGTGGGTGAGAAAGTGTGTGTGTGCCTGGTCCGGTCAGACGACAGATCCTGCTAATCCTGTCCGTCCCAGAGGACAGGCGGTGTGACTGGGTAATTGGCCACTGACTGAGCAAGACCACTCTGGAGGCACTGCTTATTGAACCACTGTCACAGAGAAAGGAGGTGGAGGCATAACAAGGCTGGAGAGGAAAGAAAGAGAAGACGGAAAGACAAAGTGAGGACAAAATCAAGAGAAAAGAGAGGGGCAAGCTGGAGCCATGCAAAATGAAAAAGGGGGGGAAAAAGAAATGACTAAGTGAGGTGGAAGGACATAAGAGATTGAATGGCAGAGGTAGAGAGAAGAGAGGGAAAAAAAAGTAAGACTGAAGAATTTTAGAGTGACCCTGAAGCCACCGTTTCTTCTTCTCTCAGCTAAAATGTGACACTTTCATGATTACATTGGACCCTCTTTTTTTCTTTAATCTTAAAAGGATGAGCAGGTGAGGGGATAGTAGGAGAAGAGGCAGGGAAGGGGGGTCATGGTAATGGAAGTCTAGGTTAATACTTCCCTCCTCCAGTTGGCCACCTAACAAATTGCCTTGTAAAAGCAGAAGCGATGGATAAATAAAGAATAAAATAAAAAAGTATATCCCTCCAGCAAATTGGCTGTCATTGGATTATCCCCTATAAAGCAGGATTTGTGTGTGCATGGATAGACTTTGGGGTTTGTGTGTGACCACCTTCCTGCATCAAATAGATGTGGGTGTATGTGTGCAGAGATGGTTGGTAGTATCAGGTGCAGGCAGCAAGGGTAGAGGGAAAGAAAGAAAGGATTGGGTGAGCGATTATTGCTTCATCAGCTCCATTAAACACACCAGTGGCCTGTAAATCAGGCTGCCACAGCAACACTCATCCTACACACACACCCTCATACACACATTTGTATGCGGCCCAGTGACAGGTAATATTATGATATGGGTGCATTGATAAATGTCTCTCCTGTTATAGAATTATAAATCATGCATAGAGAAAAATCCAACCACAAATTGAGCTAAAGGATTTTTAAGGGAACAAAAAGACCATTAAGGTAGAAAAAAATCTCCATAAATAAAGAAAACTTAAAGCCTATTTGCTCTATACGTTTAGAAACTAAATAGTTAGACTACATAAATCTTTTATTTCTTGCTTTTATTTACTTTCTGGTATTGCAGCCCTCTCCGTAAAGCCATTTTTCTTCCGACTGGTAAGCTTTTTGAAGCCTTTTTTTGTCAGTCTCTCCATGATTGCTTGCTGTTATGGAAGCTCTGAAAGTATAATAACCCCAAAGGTATCAGTTTGACTTTTTTCCTCCCCTTTTCCAATCCAATCCGGCTTTATTTACAGAGCTTTTTAAAACAACTAGACCAAAATGCTGTACAGAAAATTTAAATAAAAGCAGTCACAAGACCAGACACATGACATGAAATAAAAATAAGATAAGTAAGGCCCCGCTGGACGTAGTCATTAGAAGATGCTACACTGTGGTCATAAAGGGGCGGACATGGTCAGCAGCAATACTCAGGTAAGCTGTGGTAGTTAA
This sequence comes from Melanotaenia duboulayi, assembly GCA_026261665.1. Classification (NCBI taxonomy): domain Eukaryota; kingdom Metazoa; phylum Chordata; class Actinopteri; order Atheriniformes; family Melanotaeniidae; genus Melanotaenia; species Melanotaenia duboulayi. The sequence continues at coordinate 15,919,521 of CM047998.1, forward strand.
AACCATGCTCAGCTGGCACTAAAGTTTCCAAAGTGTGCTAAGAAAAAACATCTCACCACCAGCAGCCTGAAACATTGATACAAGGCAGGGTGGTCTCACNTCACCACCAGCAGCCTGAAACATTGATACGAGGCAGGGTGGTCTCATGCTTTCACGTTGTTTCCACCAGCTTCTGACCCTAACCCCTGAACGCTGCAGCTGTGTGGTCGTCTGCTGCTGCAGCTCTGCTTCAAGGAGCTGTTGTGCATTCAGAGATGACATCCTGCATAGCTTGATTTTGACCAGTGTTTATTTGAGTTCAAGTTGCCTTTCTATCATANCTGCATAGCTTGATTTTGACCAGTGTTTACCTTTCTATCATATCCAGCCCATTCTCCTCTGACCTCTGACATGAACAAGGTATTCTCATCCATGCTGCTTACTGGATATTCTTTCTCTTTCAGACCATTCTCTGTAAACCCCAGATGGTTGTAAGTAAAAATCCCAGTATATCAGCAGTTTCTAAAATACTCAACCCAGACCAACAACCATGACACACTGAATGCAGCATGGAAGGCACTGAGCCTTTTGGGAATTAGGAAGGTGGATTTAATTTTAATGATAGGGGACAACGGTCTTTTTGTTGCCCCAGAAAAAGGGATCTAGACCATCCTAACGCCCACATTTGGTTGCAACACACCAGCAAATCTACAAAAGAATAGCCTTCACATTTCTTTAGCAATCAGTGATCAAAGTGTTACTGAGAGTCCAGTGGAATAGTCGGTGCTATATTTGATTACTTCATCGGTGCTGTGGTAAGACCAGCTGCCCTCCAGGTGATTCAAGATTGAGCACATTGCTGATGCCAAGGGCTGAATCAGCACTTTTCTACTTCTCTGATATCGCCTCAGAGTTGAATCCTGAGAGAGAGCAGAACTCAAAATATCAAAGCCCTGTCATGTTTAAGAAAAAAAGTAAGTTGAAACGCAGGAAAAATAAAAAGAAGAAAGGGTCAATTAAATCTTAAAAGATAAGAAAAAGATGTGCAAGGTTGCTGAGTGAGGAGAAGTTTGTCCAAGCCAAAAAAAAATCAATAAGTGCTTGAGAGTCAACAGTGCGTGGGTGGTTAATGGCATGATTCAAGCTCATTAGTACAACATTTGACTCGAGTGTTTGACCTCATGCCCAAGCAGCCTAAAATCACAGTTTATAGTGTGGAAGAACTTTTGACAAATAATAAACCATGCAGATATTGTTTAGTGAAGCAAACTTAGGTTTATTCAGTTTAGCTTTAGGGGGGATTTTGTTGTTTTTCTGCAGCTCCTCCTCAATATTCTTCTAAAAAAAAAAAAGTAAAAAATAATCTGCTGGAGAAAAGTCCCAGTCAGATCTCCATCTTTCCTTACAGTCATTTAAAATGAAATTAAAATGACTGATAACACCCAATCAATGGTTGTAATTTCGGCAAATGAGGCAGCACTGTTTCAAACTATAGCATAAGTATTGATTTAGCTGCAGCCTGCAGTAAGTCATTTATCTTCCATTAAAAACAATCTCATCTAATTGCCTTAAACTGGTTTTTAGTATCATGGAAGCAGAAATTATCCAGAGCTACTGGGTGGCAGCAAATTACATGTTATTAAAATAAAATATATTAATGTATGCACTCATCATGAGTTCCTGGAGGTTTTGAATAAAGTGCAGTAATGTATGCGCTCATTTTGAATTCCCTGAGGTTGCTCTTGATCACAGCAATCATAAAGATGAGCTCTTACAGTTGGGTTGCAGTGTTTCTTAATTCAAGCCTTGCACTTACACCTCAGTCGGTAACTGTTCCTGAGAAAGAAAAAAGGAAAATCCGAAAAGTGTACATGTCATTTTCGCTCGACAAGACTCTGAAATTTAAATTCATACCTGCATTTTCTGCTCTAAAAGTTTTATATTTAGCTCTGCAGGATGGAAAATATGAACAATTTCCTTGTAAACTGTTTTGCAAGTTTGTTCATTGACCCACATCTAAGTATTTTCATGTAACCGCCATCTTTTAGGTTACTTTAAAAGACAGGTTACCATAAATGAATTGGGTGAGGCATACAAATTCTCTGCAGCAAAAACAAGCAAATGCGGGATAAATGCAAACCAAGTCTTATTATCAATACGATGATAAGTACAGAACTTCTTTTTTTTTTTTTTTTACTTCACTAATGAGTTCTGTCTTGTTTAAGAATCAAATGACCTTTAAATTGATTAACCTGTGCAGATGAGAGAGCTATTGGCATTTCCTCAAAGGTTTTAGTCAGTTTTTTGTGTCACCACAGTTACATCCCAATATCGACTGAACATTGTTAGCTTCATGTGTGAATTATGCTTTAGGGTGGATTTTTGCTTTGATAAGGAAATCACAGACACCGAGAAGACCACCAACAAAGCTCCCAGCTATTGTAAGGTAGCTGGCAAGACTTTTTTTTATTATTATTATTTTGACAAGGTTAACAGATGATCAGTATAGAGTGGCTCTCCCACAGCTCAGCTCCTTGCTTCCTTCCCCCTCAGTATCAATCAATACTGGTTAACAAAAGCTCTGCAGGGCTCCTCTCCTCACTGTGCTCTTATTCATATTTCAGGATGTTATTAGAGCGCACAGCGAAATGTCAAGATCTTTACAAGGTAAATATCTCTCCGAATGTCACAGGGAGAGTCGAGGGGGTGAAACTGCTTTTCCTCTAGCTTCTATTTTTCACTGTCAGTACAGTGCGCCGCCGACATTAGAGCAGGAGTGATTTCTCTGCCAGCGGCTATTTCACAAAGTTATTTGTTACTGCCGTGTTTTCAATGATCATATTGACGTGGGTGTTTGCATTTTAATGGCTGGCTGCAGAGGGGGAGCTGCTATAAAAAAAAAAGCTGAGGAAACCTTTAAGATGAATGCAACAAATATCAGAGCAGCACTGGTTTACAACAGGGGGAAAGAAGTGTAGCTGTGTGAGATGCTTTTGTATGTGGCCATAACTGCCTGAGGCCACAGCAGCACAAATGTGCTAAACAACAACACAAAGCAATAAGGATGCCGCCTTCTCCAGGTTTCACATCCCTAGGTGGGTAACTCAGATGGATGACAGTCATATCTGGAAAGCTAAAAATCTGATCAAAGGATTGTGATAAACATCAGAATGCACTCAGAAAAAGTTTGTAGCAGTTTCTGAGGCTGGGTTAGAGCTCATTTCAAGTCATGTGAGGTCTAATCAGCTGCACCATGAGCCTTCTCATCAGAGAACAAGGACACCAAGCGAACATGTCTGTTTCTGAGTTTTTCCTCTCCTTGGCAAACAACTGTATGACGCCTCTGAACCACAGCATCTTCTGTCTGATCAGACAAGGACAAGGAGGATTTCATTCATGGTCAGCTTCTGGGAGTGTGGGCAGTGGGGCTCTCACAGGAAGGAGGCAGGCGCCTCCGTTGCAGAGCCGCAACGAACAAGAACAATAATTAAAGATTCATTTGAGAGGAAGCAAGGAAACAAAAGAGTGCGGGTGGTACTTATCTAAAATATCTCTCCTTCCTGTCTTCTTGGTGACAACATGAGTGACAGCAGCTCCTGTATGACCTCATTCTCTGCTGTCTCTGGGAAAGATGTCTGCCTTCTGTATCTGACAATCTCCTGTGTTTTTTTGCAGCTTCTCGCTTTTTGGCCATCTGGATAATTAAGAAGTATATCTGACAAAGCTACCCTTCTCTCATTATTTACCCCTCAGCTTGCTGACAGCGCAGACAAGGTCTGTCTGTGAACCTGCGGAACAATTTTAGGCTTTTATCACAGATGATTTTTTCTTTTTTTTTCCATGCATAATCACTCTCTACATTGTAGCGGCTCACATTTCAATTCAAGCACCTGCAGAGTCAAAGGATGCAACTGTCAATGATAATTGTTAGAACCTCTCGTGAAGTTGTCAGACTGATTGATCTTTTTTGGCATCTCCACAGCCTTCATTTGCAAGGCTGATGTTTATAGTAAACTATCTCACTCTGGATGACGAGCTCTGAGCTTGGATAAGAAGGAGCTAAACTTTAAAAGTCAGTACAACACTCAGTTTGTTTACCATCTTAAGGTTTGTTCCTCCCTAAGCTGCTGTAGACTCTCACAGGTGGTGCGTAAAGAACTCTTGGTCACACAGTGCCACCTATTGATGAAAATATGTTCAGGAAATCACAGGAATATGTGCATGCATGTGGTCATTTTAGCCCAGCATTGTCTTTTTAAAGCTTGTAATGGCCAAATTTGTTTGGCTTCTCTTGGCTCATCCCATCCTCAACAGCATTAAAACAGAAAACAATAATAAAAAAAATAAAACACAAAGAATCCCTTCTTGAATTTGTCTTGATATGACAGAATTAATTTATTCAGGCCATGTTACACAGAAAATCAGACGATTTTTCTGAGGTAAAATTGTTCAAATGCTGGTCAGATCACCTGAGGGGGGACTAAACAGGAAAAAAAAGAGCAAAGCAGAACAAAACTATTAAATCTTTCATCCTTTCTAGTTCCTTTATAACCTTATTGCACCGGCAGAACTGAGGTCTAGACACCATGCAAAAGCAACAGCCATCCATCATGTCTAATAATACTGTTTAGATGTAATTGCAAACCCTAAATGATTACTTTTCCATCCTTATCCCCGCTCAGATAGGTACAGGCCAAAATGCACATGCACACAAATCAGACGAAGAGCACACAAACACACACCTGCAGGGGGAAAAGAAAGGGAGGAATATCATCGATGGATCTGCAGACAGAGAGACAGGGAGCAGGCAGCACCTCCATACACATTTCACAGACAATCAAATTACAGTTGGCGTTCAATGCATCACTGACAAATTGTTTATTAAACAAAAAGCTTGAATTACAGCAAAACAGAGAAAGATTCATGAGGAAAAAAGAGAACTGGGGGCTCAGGCAATTGTATTGTATAGCCATGTAAGGAAGACAGATTTTTATGTGACTGCTGTTCTTGCAAAGTTACCATTTATGTCCATTTCTACAAAAGAAGATCAAGTCAGGGCACTCATTGGAGACATTCTGTAGGGGTATAAACACTGGAATGAAACAGTGGTAATGAGGTCATGAGTGAAGCTCACTCCGTCCTTACACTATTAACACTGTTAGTGTTTGATTCCCAGTGGGGCCACCCACAGTCTTGTGGCACTTTGCTTAAAAGCATCCACCATATGTTATGTTAATATGCCGGTATCATTTGTTTCCTGTCATCTTGTGTATTTAAAAGTCAGAAACCAGCGGTGCATGTTGTGGCATTATTCGTATATGTTATTTTAAAGAGAGAGTTAGATGCTGCACAGCATTAAGGCAGTTTCTGTAACATTTACGACAAGACTTTACAGTGAAGTAGATGTCAAACTGCATTAATGCATATTTAATAGGAGTTCTAGCAGGTATTTTTGATGCAGCTTTAGAGCTGTAAGGAAGAAAAGCTAAGTTACAACCACCTCTGACTGCAGATGTCTCCTCATACACACAGTATCATTAGTACCAGAAGATAACATATCTGCAGAAATAAATGCCAATAAACCAATTTTGCATATTTTTTGACAAAAGTTTCATATAATGAAATGCTTCAGTTTGTTGAAAGGTAAGAATTTTACCTAAATAAGGAACATCGTAGCTTACAGTAAACATGGTGGAGGTAGTATCATGCTGAAGGGTCTGCTTTGCTAGCTCTGGCACTTGATGCATTAAATCATGGATTTTTTTTTTTGGCAAACTTAAACCTTAAATGCATACCCTCCACTGCAAAAAATATGGCTTAAATTGTAAATGTAAATTTACATTTAATCACTCACATAGTTCATTTTAAATTGGCTTGCAACTGAGAGAGCTACAATCTATTATTGAAACCAAACATTAGCGAACGGTGTCTATCTTTGTGCATGTCTTTGATTCACTATTTTATTTTTTGTTTATATTTCACTCATTTACATTTATTTATGAGGGTATAGTGTATACATTCACTGGCTCTGTTAACACTGAATGGGCCTGGAGCTGTGAAGCTCCACGGAAAGAGATGATTCACTGGTGAAATAGTGACAATTTGGCAGTGGTGCAGGAGTGGATTGGAAGTTACAGTTGATGTGTTGTGATATGTTTTGACACTTGTATTCCCTATGACTATGCAATCTGTGATCCACATGTTTAGTAAAGACATGCCGCTTGAGACTGCAAGCTGAGAGTAATCAATCTGATTTAAAAGTCCCCCCAAAATAACAAATGATCCACTTGTCTTGGAAGTGTCTGTTGCTGGCTGTGGTAAATCACAGTGCTGGTGGTCTGTACCATGTTTACTGTATTCTGACATGTGCAGTCAGACACACAAGAAATGTTAAAGAACACTGCAACAAACATCCATCAGTGGATGAATGTGAAAATAGTCTGTTAATGTCAAACTTTGCACATATAGTTACACACTGTTGAGCGAAAAAAATGTAAGCTGTGTTCCCATCAAGTGCTCAAAAACAGTACTCGGTATTCTCTACTCCCTGCTCTGGGAATGTCTGCTAAGTGAAGTTTCCAAATTCACAAAAATCCCTCTTTTGCAACACCCTTTAATATTACCAACGTATAACAGATCCCAGTCACCTGGGTTATTTTTTACATAGTCTTTCTGTGTGTTTTCTTATATCTATTTGTTTAGCTAAAGTTAAAGTGGGCTAGCTTAGTTTTACAACTAAGCTAGTCACATCAGCATTAGCTTAATTATCTAACAGGCTAGTTTTAATGTCAGAAATAACTTATGTTCCTAAAGAAATTTTACGAGGTTTATCAAATTTAGAATTAAATACCTACTTACAAAGCAGATTTAAAGTACAGTGTTTATCAAGCTCTTCTTTTCTTTATTAGCGTTAGCAAGCCTCAATGCTAATGCTACTCAACTGAACAGTTGTCAAGTTCGCCCTCGCTTATTTCACATTTATTTTTTATATCAATGTTTCTGCTCCCTATAGTTTAGAAAGTTTTACTTAATATGGCTGAATACCCTCTCAAGTCCATTTCACAGGGAACTACTGGAAAGCAGCCATAATTAACTGAAGTGGGACTATAAATAACCTAACATGCATGTCGTTGGATGGTGGGAGGATTTCGGAGAACCCGGAGAGAACCCACACATACACGGGGAGAACAATGAAACTCCACACAGAAAAACCAATGCCCTCAAGGTTCAAACCTGCCCACAGCCAAGATTTGAACCAACAACACTTCATGCCATCAGGATGCAGAGCGAACCACCACACCACCGTGCAGTCAATATAACGGGGTGATGTGGCTCAGCAAGGTAAAGTGGTTGACTTGAAACCCAAGGGTTGACAGTTCAATCCTCGGCCAAGTCGAGTTCATGCCAAGGTGTCCTTGGGCAAGACACAGAACCCCTAATTGCTCCTGATGGGTCGTGGTCGAGCGCCATGCATGGCAGCTTCCGCCCTCAGTGTGTAAATGTGTGTGTGAATGTGTGAAAAAAAAAAACACATACACCCTTCACATTTTTGCTAATATTTCATTATATCATTTTATGGGACAACACTACAGAAATTATATATATATATATATGTTAATGTTGGGATATAGGAAAACTTGTGAAACTCTGCAGTGCTATTGAGGCCAACAGACAGCAAAATATCATCAGATTAGGCTTTTTAAAGTACAAGAATCAGATCAGAAAAGAGGAAAAATTAAGTGTCTCTCCTGCGACTAACTTTGGAATCCATGGTGTAGGTGCACAAAGGAGGCTAAAAGGTCAGCTCTTCATTCTCCTGCTGCTGCATTGTCCCTTAGCACAGGGTGATGACATCTGTCAATCAACCTGCACTGAGGACCTTTTTACTGTGACAAAGGCCATTCAAAGGCTATTTCCCATGACAACAATCCCTTCACAAGAAATGTCATGGATCTTGTGATAAAAAAAAAATATATATATATATATATATTTATATATAGGTCAGTTTGGTGTGAAGTGTGGGCAGCACAAAACCTTTTTTTTAATATAATGTCTGATGTTAGAGTTAGCTCTGTCTGCAGCCTCTTGCTAAATGACACATCAGCTAATGGTGTTGTGCAAGGAAATCATTATTTTACTTGTGTATGTGTGATGTGCAGATGTGCATGTGGCTTTGTGTGTGGTCAGTAGGTGATGAGATGTAATGCATGTCTTTAATAACAGTCCATTAACTCCCTGCTTGTGGTTCCCCAGTATTCCTATATTTCAATGGTGGGGGTGAGGGAGGCTTCTGCACAACTTTACTGTATAAGTGTGTTAAAAAACAGAATACTGGATATATGCTGGATCTGGCCACTGACGGGCTGCGAACCAGAGCCCAGCATGTTGTTATTTCATGTTGGTCCTATCAGGATGGACCAAACACCAGCCGAGCCTCTGTCTGTTATTCCTCAACCCCTAGGTTCACTGACCCCAACCGTATTTTTCTTCTTTCCCTCCCTTTTCTTCCTCCTCCCTTCCCCCACATACTGTGACTCCCAGGCTTTTTCACTTTCTCTTCTTCTTCTCCTCACACTTATCTTCATTTCATCAGTAGATGCCACCGTCTTGATGGATCCCTGCCTCTTGAAAATTAACAATATAATAAGGTAGTTTTAAGTAGTGCTTCCCTTATTCACGCCAGTATCTATAAACACATTTCAGTACGTGCTGAAAAGCAAAAATTTCCTCAGAAGTATTTCCCCACCACACACAAATCTGTTCACCACCACACAAGTACTGAGAAAGTGCATGGAAATCCACTGATCTTGGACACCACTCGCTCACCACGACAGCAGGCTATAACTAATCCATCTCCCACTACATGTTTTTAATGAGCCTCCATAACCATAATCCGTATGGTGCAGAGCAGCTTGGGCCCACTCGAGCTGTTTCCATGACTCTGTGCTGTCAGCAAAATGTGACCAGGGACATGCATGTCTTCCCGTGTGCATGTTACTGTCACCGAGCATCTGTGTTGTCAATGTGCCATCATGGCTGACGATTTCCCATCTGGTAGAACGTGTGTGTGTGTTTATCGTCTAAACAAAAGTTTACCCTATTTACCTGCATAAGTCAGTCCCTTTCCTAAAAAAGCATGAAGATTGTTGGGCGTAGAAGTGGACTGGAGACTGTGTGTGTGTGTGTTGAAAAGGGCTGCCAGACCCTTTTCAGGAAGCCCCAAGGGGAACCACATTAGGGCCCTCCAGGGGCCAAATTAGAGGTAGCTAACCAAGTTAGAGATCGGCAGCAGAGGGGGCTTTGACTGGCAGGAGTGGACTGATTTTACTCCAGCCCCCTAAACTACCATAAGCACACACATACACACACCTCTCTTTGTTTTGCCGCTGATCAGCAGAAGATAAAAGCCAGTTCCTGACAATAGCAGCCTCTCTGTTGTGGAGTCTACAGGGAGATCCTGACAGAGAGCATGGGCTCTAATGTATTCCTGTAGGTCAGCCTGGATTAGTGCATCTGCATCAAGAAGAAGAGATTTAAACTCATTTAGTCCTTAAAATAGAAGTTCATTTCCATGAAATCCTATTATGATTTTTGGCAATGCATTACCTTCTTACAGGAAAAGTTCCTCAAATGTGGCTATAAATAGAATCAAATATATGTCTAAAAGGAGAAGTACCCCAAA
>CM047998.1:15936129-15955053 GCA_026261665.1 Melanotaenia duboulayi
GAAGATGTTTTGACTTGTTTTTGAAGGCAGTGACATTTATCATGTAAATTTCTGGAGCCCTGCAGTGTCCTAAGGCTTTTACTGGCTGGAGAGAGCTCATCGTACAGGTGGGATGCAAGATAGATGTGTTAGCTGCCTTCAGGGGTGCCTCACTGAGGAAAATCTGCCAAAGTTCCTCTCTTCTTCTGTTAACGCCCCTTTTGGGGGTTTCTTTGCTGAATCAGCNTCCTCTCTTCTTCTGTTAACGCCCCTTTTTGGGGTTTCTTTGCTGAATCAGCCACAGTGCACATCAAAAATGGCCAGTGTGGTTTTCTTGCCATAAAGCAAGATGCAGCTGTCACATAATGTTTCTCTGCAGGCAGGAAAATGCCCTGAAAACGAGTCAGAAGCAGAGATTTAAGGTTCAAAAGCTGTTGTAGTGTTTTTAATGTGGTTTTGCTTGTTTTAAAGAAGCTAAAAAACTGATTGACTCTGACTTGGTCAAGATTAATCTGACACTGGTTGTTTTTTATTTTTATTTTTTTTTCTAAAGACCAATTCAGAATCCTCTCATGGATGTCAACTGCAGTTTTCAGTTTGTTTCTGTTGTTTAACTGAATTTTTAGCTACAAGTAGCCTGTACTGCCACCTTCTGGCAATGCACAGCCTACTTTATTTCTTCAAGCCAGTTAATGAAAACATTTATTTTTCACCCTTTCAAATCTAAATCTGCTTCAGCAGTGAATGAGAAGTAGCACATGTTATGCTTATACTCGTATGAATGTCTTACTGTAATCTGCTCCATAGATTTACATCACATGCCATCTGAAAGCGACACGAGTCGACGTCCCCATCGACGCGCATCATAAAGCCTGTTCATTTCTGACTGAAGCTAAAAGGTGTGTGCACATGAAAGTAATTGTTACACATGATGTGTAATTGTTAGGGGTTTTGTGGCTTCATAGTGTTGCAGGAAAAACGTCATAAAAAGCTCCGCATCCCCGTTTTAACAAGCTCATTTTTATCTCTGGACAGATGGGTGGCATCAGGTGGAGACAATAAGGTTTGTGACTGCTGTGAGACCAGCTGCAGTGGGCAGAGACGGAGAAGAAGCTCTGCAGCAGATGCTGGTATAGTGTACAGAAGCAATGCTACATGACACTGGGATGGCTCCTGACATATCCTAACATCCACATGGATGTTGATATTCTGACTAGTGCCATTAGGAAAATTGTAGGTAAAATTTGTAACTACCAAGATATGATATAGCTGGGTAAACANACTAGTGCCATTAGGAAAATTGTAGGTAATATTTGTAATGACCAAGATAGGATATAGCTGGGTAAACAGCCTCTTGGCTGTTGCTGGAAATAGAACCTTGTTTTCTTGGCTCTTTTAAATTTTAAATCTTAATGTCAAACGGATGCTTGATCAGAGTTTAAATTAGTTTACCTATATATATACATGCATTATTTTCTTTTCCCTCTATGGCATGTTGGGCTTGTGCATCTTCCTGCAGATCTGCAGTGGGAGGGGACGGCAGTTTTGGGCCCCATCCTGTTGGAACATGGCTTTCTGCTTGAAGATCTAACTGAGGTGCCCGAGCTCCTGCCGGAACCAGTTCCTCAGCTCCAGACACAAAAAGAGAATCATGCCGGTAGAAAGAAGAAAGCATTCATATTTACTTCTACCAAACTTGGCTTTCTGCTTGTGCTATAACTAATGAAACCACTAATCTTTTTGTCCTTTTTTTTTCCTTTTCACGCCCCCTCCTCAGCCTCGCATTTCACAGCCTTGCTGTGTGGAGCAGGTGCAGCACTGGTTGTGATGTTAGTTTTCATGAGCGCTGTAATTTGCAGAAAACTTCACAAACCCATTGGGTATTCTGTTTGTACCTGATATCGGATAATAAAACATTTATAACAAAGCTTTTTTGCCCCCCCTTGAGCAGAGAACTAAAGGATTGCTTTCCCCAAGTTGAGATCGAGATCTAATGCCTCGAAACCGCAGGAAACAATTCTAAATGCAGATGTGCTAATCTCCCCAGGGCTGAAAGGAGTTAGAACTTGGTCTAGCCATGCAGAAAACATTGCTGTTTTAATATTTTTAACATAGCAGGGATGTTGCATATATTAACATTAATAATCATATAAAATATTATTTTGACAAGATTCGTGAATGCAAATTGTCTTGTTCCATTTTGTTCAAAGTACCACTTGAGTTTAATTCAATTGCCAGAACTCAAAACAGATTTAATACACTTTATTCTAAAATTATTGTAAACAGTGTTGTCATTTTGTGTAATGACTGTTGGATATCGTGACCATCCTTGCACACAATGAGGCCTAATTTATTTGTGTAATACCTCAAGATTGCATTCAGTGAAGCCCCTTTGAGCCATTGTTTTGGGGAAACTCGCATGCAAAGAGAAGAAAAGTAGTCTAAGGTCATTTATTTGCAATGCTGCACACATTTCAATGATTCTGTGGAGGAGGTGACCCACAACAACATGAAAATACATGGAGGTATAGTGTTTGCAGAACTAAATTTAAGTGTCTGAACTTTCTCTGGATTGTACATATACTGGATAAAGATGGAGTTAGAGGGGTGGCCACATCCTGAAATCTGATTGGACATCCCAATCACCACCTCAGGTGATTAACAGGAAACTGGAGAGGTCTTCTCAGACACACATGGATCGCTAGTATCGCTACGCCTGTCTGAATCAAATTTTAAAGTAGTTTTCTAATTAGCCATCCTTCAAAAATGTTGACATTTGGTTGAACATTTCTAAAAGATTTTGTTTCTGCGTACTAGTGTTATGTAAGGCTATCAATCTGTTGTTAGCATGAAGCTAAGTAGCATCTACTGCACCCCAAAACAACCCACTTACCTTTCTGAGGACTTACTTGCTGCAGATGTTTCCACCTGATTCAGATTAATGTAAATATGTTTTATCTTACATGTGACCAGTTATCCCAGTTTATCTGAGTGTTAGACAGAGGCTGAAATTACGCAATACGTGATATTCATTTGGTTTATAAGTCATTTTAATTGATACAAAGGGGCTTCTAAAGATTTCTGTAAGGGGTTAAAAAAAAAAATGCCACAGTCGTGTCCATTTTCCAATCATACCATCCAAAATTTCTCTTTAGTTTTCTTTTATCTTCTTGTTTATTTCTGTTAAAAATAACTAGCTATGTTAAAGAACACCATTTTGTGTCATCCTTGTAGATCTTTACCTTCAAATCTCATATTTACAGCGAAAACCTTTTTTGGGGTCACCATATTGATCTCATTACCAATAATATACCTTTTCATCATAGTTTCACATCAAGTTACAGCCATAAAAAAAAGTCTCAAGTTGTCTCAAGTTACTGGAATCTGTGTTTGAAAACAATTATACAGGCAGCTGCTGCACTGCAACTGACCGCTTCAATTTCTTGAAATCGTGTTTTGAAAATAAAGATTTTGAGAAGCAGCTTTAATTTGTGAAATTATTCACATCAAGTTTCTACCACAACCTCGTGCACTTACAGCAAACATGAGATTTTTATAAAGTTTAGCTTCTACAAACTAATAATTCCAGTTGTGACTCAAGTGAGCAGTAAATGCAGCTTGTTAGATTTTACAGTAGCAGTAGTACAATTTGCTTTAATCTCTTTAAGGCAGCTGTTTTCATTAAATAACTTTATGGAATATAGTTAAGACCTAAATTAATCTTAAGCCTGCACATATGAATTTTTTTTTTCTTTCTGGATTTCAGGAAACCTCCACAATAGATGACCGCTATTAATTTTTTTTTCATTAGGTTTTATTTAAGCAAAACATCTATTAAAAGTTTTTAAATAAAATATGTGCCTCATACGTATCTGTTCTATATCTATTGTCTTACACTGTATGTAGGATTTTTATAATTTGCATGGATGTGTATACAGCTTTAATGATGGGCCACATTTGTAAATGCATAATTTCCCCCATGCAAATGTGAGAGGGAAAGTGCTCCTGTTATGAAATGACCTGAACTACCAGCTTTTATGGTGAATACATGCATGGATGATTTATATGGCTAATCTTTTTTTGGGAACCTGAAGCAGCTCTTTCCACTGCTCTGATCGCTGGGAGATAATTCAATACACACCATTACCGCTGAGCTGTCGTGCAGTTCGCTTGAGCCACATGAGATTTTTTTTCCATCTTTATGATATAAAACAAAGACAGCCCTCAGAAACTGAAATGAAAAAGCAAGACCTCTGGCTCCACACTGAGGTGCATCATAAAGTACCACGCTTGTAACAATGGGCATATTTCAGATTCGGGCCATTTTCAGCACCTCCCTCTAATTCACCCCCTCCAGCTTCCTGCCTGTTGAGGAGTATTCATGAAATGGGGCTCATCATGAACTGTTGCTCACAAGCCCGGGAAGACAAATAGACATAATTAAAAAGCCCGTAAAGGAGAGAGCGAGGGCTTTTATTACTGTAATATGTGAAAGCCCTGGTTTAATGGGGTGTTTGTTCCTGTGTGTAGGGCTGATGGCTGCGTTTCTTTTACTGCCAGAGTGATGCTGACCCCCTCCTATCCCTGCCACACCAGAGGCTAATAAAAAGCCATGCCTAATGATGTACCAGCATGCCTCGTATGACAGCGACTGGCACGGGGAGATGTAGAGATAGACACAAATCAACCACCCTACTAAAAAGAAGGGTATGCAGAAGAGATGTGGTTTTCAGATAAAGAAGAAAGGGTACATGCTGTCCACTCTAAATTGTGTTTTGTCAAGGCCCTTTATGCTGGTCACTTTAGGGCAGTGACACTTTACACACACGCAGATCAGCACGGAAATTTAAACGACCTGCAGAATGAGAGAGCACAAATGTCTGAATCACATGGATCCACACCAGCTGCAGAACTTACCCTGTTGGCCACCTTGTTTTAACTTCTCCAAATGTGTATTATAAAAAAAAAGAAAAACCGCATAAAAAAAGTCTGTGATGCAACTGACTGAATATGAATATCCAAGGCTCAGCTTGACATGATGGCAACAAAAATGTCTTAATCAAGAACAGTTGAAATTGGGGAACTTCTATTAGTAGAAAAATGATAGAAAAATGATCAAATGTTAAATAAAACATTTGTGTTTTCAGACAGATTCTCGTCAAGGAGCTATCATTTAAACCCCCGTTAATTCACACCACGACGTGTGAAGTGTGGTTCATGACTGTTTGTAGAAATCTACAAAAACAACTATGTTTTCAGCTTAAATTTTTTTATACATAGCATCTCAACTAACATGCTATACTCGTCTAGCATAGGTGGAGAAACAGTGGCCTGCATATTATTTCTACTTTTGGCTTTGTTTCGGCCTCCTCCAATTTCTGAAGATGCATATATATATATACATATATTTAAAAAAAAAAAGCAAAGAAAGAAAAAGCTGGCCTGCAGCTTTAAGAGAAGTCAGCAGAGTGTAAAAGGTGTTAATGTCTTGTTCTAGCCGCAGAGGATCATCATCATGATCATACTGGAGATGGTCGCCTGCCTACAGATGTCTAACAGTCATGGCAGCATGAGCCCAAGTTGACAACGAGTCCTGAATCAGCCATTTTAACTGGCAGGATGTGTGACCCCCGAGGGTTCGAGCAAACACGCATGCAAGCACGCACCTTCACTCGCGTGCACACGCACAGACCATCAAAAGTAATGGTGTGTGTCCAGCAGAAAGTGAAGGGGGTCCACTCGTGTCTGGCAGATATCATGGTGGGGAATATTGCTCCACAGCGTTTGTATTCTGCAGACATTGTTTTTGTACCACATACTGGTGGTGATGACAGAAGTTGGTATTAACACCAGACCTGTTGGCCGATGTTTTTGACAAGAAAGTACAACAGAGTGGATTTATGTGGGGTTTTTTATGTCTTTTTTTATTTATTTTTTAACAAAGACAGGCATAGGGGGCCATTATCAAAGAGATTGTTCTGAGTTGTTACCCAGATTTTTTATATTCCAAGGCAGGCTATTGCATTTACTAGAAATGTTAAGTTGAAATAGTCCTGTTTCTTTCAGCGTCAATAATTATCAAGTACTGGTTAATTTAAGCCATGAATGCACATCGGGTTATTATATGCCTCTCATACAAATTGCATCAGTACATCCTACTCTGGTCTGCATAATGCACACAAACATGCACGCTCCCCCTGTCCAGACCCATAATTAACCCTCTTAATTAAGGGAGAAAAAAAGTTACTAGCTAAGGAAATGGATTTAATTAGCCTGATCCTAGCCCAGGAACACGTGCATGCCATAAAACACACACACAGGCACCCACATGCACACACAAAACAATTAAGCCTCTTTTATCCTGCCTAATGGCTTCAGTGACTCAGAGCCTTTCTCATTAAGACTATCAATATTATGCTGATTACATGCATCCACTAGTCTCCTTTATCAGGGCACAATGGGACGAGAGTGTGTCTCTGAGGTTTTAAGGATGGGGCACTCTGCTTTGTGTGACCTTATCTGTGAAAATAGACATTCAGATTGTCTGGTTGGAGAGGTTTAGAGGCTTCACTTTGCTGTGTCTTTATTTTCTTTATTTTATCTTGCCAAAGAGGCTGTGCGTGTCTTTCACCATGAGGAAACGCCTATGAAGTTGTGCTGCTGAAGCCTTTATAGAGCTGAGATAATAGACTGAGGAGTGATGGTAGCTGAAGGACTGTACATTTGTCTGTATGTGTCCCACCAAACCCTCATCCTCTTAAGTCACATAGGTTTCTGCTTGCCTTTGGAGAGTGTGGATCTGTTGTCTGTTCAGGATGTTTGGTCATGTTTAGAGTTCCAGCGTGTAATAATGTAGACGGTGCAGTAGGCAAACCGATCACTATCTATAAAGGGGGTCTTTTTTCTATTCACGCTTTTTTTTCCTCCCCCTTTTTAAGGCTAAACATTTGGTTACAATTACAATTTTAGCCACTAATATCACTATTTTCCTTGGGTCTTTAACACATTGCTTCCAACAGTTGCTGGATCGTATGTCAACAGTGCCACCATATTGGACCTGGCAAGTTATGGAATTTCAAGAGGACCTTACAGAGGAAAGATGCCTGGATCCAATGGGCATTGTGTCATGATTTCATATATTATGATAATTTTATTATATTTGAAGTATATCATGTAAATATTATATTGCTGTGACACTTGAATTTTCATATTGGAGATCATTAAATATGTACATATGTCTGTTTTGGACTATTTCACTAGTATATAAGCAATGACAGCAGACAATTGTTTCACTGTTTTATTTATATTTTCTGATAATGTTTGATTTTCTCACTAATGATTAAATAGATATACTTATAAACGGAGTAATGTACAAAAAATTAGGATTTATTGCTTTATGTAGGGATGCCTTTTAAGCCAGAGAATTATAATAATCATAACTTTCAGTGTGAACCAGTGGAAACCAACCACATCTGCTTTTCTCTTACAAAATGATATGTCAAGGATGGATGTTTGCAGGACAACCCCTCTTTGTCCTTTTTTTATGTCTTGCAGTGATTTTATTGATCTTCCAGAAGTGGGGGAATTTTCATTCTGGATATATAGGAGAAATATAAATACCTGGTTCCACCTTTTTGGGCCAGAACATGTACATTTGACAGAGAAATAGACAAATTAAATTTATTACATAAAGATCAAAATAATTTATGTAATTAATGTAAAAAAGTATGTCCTATTTTAAATGCAATCTCATGCAACTGAACAACAAAATTATGCCTTACACCGCATCATCATTATTAAACAAAACATTTGCCTAAATGAAGCATAACAGTAAAAAGGCATTATCGGTCTCTCTGATCCTTGTGGGGGGATTTTTGCCCACTTTTTCCTTCACATAAGGATTTACAATGATGCTCCATCAGATTCTAACCGCCAAACATTTGATTGTCCATCAGCTGATTTTGTTCTGTTATTTCGACTGAAGAACTATGATTCAGTTTTGGACAAGCTCGCATGTGATTGTGAGATACTTCGGTAAACAGAGGAGCTCATGGTTAACTCTGCGACTGCAAGGCGTCCAGGTCCTGTGGGTGCAAAACAAGCCCAAACCATCAGCCTTCCACCACCGTGCATCACAGTTAGTCTGAGTTGCTTGTACTGATATGCTGTTTTCTTCAAATGTACTGCTGCACATTGTTTCAGTCTTGTGGGGTTTGTACTTATATAGCCCTTTCGNTGCACATTGTTTCAGTCTTGTGGGGTTTGGTAAACGGTGTGTACTTATATAGCCCTTTCACCCAAAGCGCTTTACATGTACGTCACATTCACCCATTCATGCACACATTCACACACTGATGGCAGAAGCTGCCATGCAAAACGCTCAACCATGACCCATCAGGAGCAATTAGGGATTTGGTGTCTTGCTCAGGAACACCTCGAAATGAGCTTGGCGGGCCAGGATCAAACCGGCAACCCTTGGGCAACAGGATGACCACTCTACCCACTAAGCCATGATTTGATGCATCTATTTTTTATGTGATTTTGGAGTTGATAAGTGTGACAAATTTCTGTCCTTTCGTTTATATTCACTTAGTTGCTGAACTTTTGCTAGAGCGGCGAACCACAGCCTCCAGACGTTTGTCCAGTTATTTAATAATCTTTTGATAAAGCTCTTGTTAGAGTTAAACTCAAGTGCAGAGGAGGGCCAAACCATATCCAATTGAGAACTTTGTGGCTAGTCAAGCAGTGGAGTGCATGGATACAAGTAATAGGGCATTGATCTGCATAAACATCAGTCATCATCATCATTTTATTATTCTTTTTTTTTATANGCCAAACCATATCCAATTGAGAACTTTGTAATAACAAGTAATAGGGCACTGATTTATAAATATAAATATCCACCATAAACATTTCATTTAGATATTAAATTTACTCCTTATAATCCAATAAATGTTCATTTTCTGCATACATCACCATGCCCTTTCTCACCCCACATGTTGAAGTGTAGACGGGTGTATGTCTGACAAAGAGATAGAAAAGTAAGATGAACTGGCATCTGTCACACAGACAGGAAGGCAATAGGCCTGTGCTTTGACCTTAAGTCTCTTCCTGTTGTAACAGACACAGAAGTCCCTCCCAGAGGAGGAGAGAAGGAAGCAGTGGCCTGACCTGTGCAGCCACACCTTCAGCCCTCCCCATAAAGCATCTCCAAACATCCCTGACAGGGGCTGCCACTTTCTCTCTGATCTTCACTGTCTATTGTAAGATTTGTTTTTCATCTAAGTTCTAAGGGTCTCTCGTGGCCACCTATAGAGCTGGCGGACAGACCTTTGTGTGGTTCCCAGCCTTTTTTTTTTTTCTTCCAAACTCCCAACTGAATTTAAGACAATTGAGCTTTACTGAAATGTGACTTCAGAATAAACTGAATGAACTGCAGGCCAGTAAATAGAGCATTCAAACTATTTTGCTACAGTACCACACTGTTAAAACAGGCAGAATGGTTTGGTGTTGTCTTGCTGAATTAGCAAAGCTTTCTCTTAATAAAGACATCATCTTGCTAAAAGCATTTGCCC
Source organism: Melanotaenia duboulayi (assembly GCA_026261665.1). Classification (NCBI taxonomy): domain Eukaryota; kingdom Metazoa; phylum Chordata; class Actinopteri; order Atheriniformes; family Melanotaeniidae; genus Melanotaenia; species Melanotaenia duboulayi. Next base: position 15,945,684 of record CM047998.1, read on the forward strand.
CCCCAACCTGTATAAATCACCTAGCATTATGTTATTTTCACAGATGTGTCTCATCCATGCTATGTGCACGAGTGCACCTCATCCCAGATGCTAGATTTTGAACCCTCTGCTTGTACAAACCAAATGATCCTTTGCTTTAGTTTGGAGGTCAACACCATGCAGGTTGTTGGCATAGTTGCAAGTGTTCTTGAACACATATAGTGATTTCCATTAAAAACAATTTGGCCAACCGACTGAATCTTCTGGCAGGCTGGTTTTGNCCATTAAAAACAATTTGGCCAACCGACTGGATCTTCTGGCAGGCTGGTTTTGGTCCTCAGGCTGTACTTTTGACACCACTTTGTTTAGATAGAGAAGTAATTCATAGACCTTTATAAGATCAGTGGTAGTCTGGGCCTCTGCTAACTTTTTTCCAAACTTTTCCCATTTCAAGATTGTGAAATGCAGTTGGATTTTTTTCTAAATGACCAAATCTGACCTATGTGCAAATCTTTGGACGTCAGAGTCAGCAAAACTGATCACAGGAAGGATGATTTTATCTTGAACTTTTGTTTATTATTCTCAAACCGTTAACCGTATGTAGAAATGTGGCTCATTACCTAACCTCGACAGCTCGCAAAATGAAAATGAAGTGCTTCTTGGAGGCAACTGCTCCCATCAACCGTGCCAACAACGCCGTGCAGGACCTCTCCGACCCAAACGTCCACCATCTGAGACAAATAAATCGGCCTGCTGGGAAGCATCTGCACCAGGGAAGTTAACGCGGATGTGACTTACAGCAGAGCAGATGTCTTCTCTGACTTAAATAACATCAGATCTATCCAATAGCAAACATAACACCTTCCTTTCAACCACCAGGAGGATAACCACAACAAAAGGCTCCCTTTCCGTTCATTCCCACTTCAGATGTGGTTTTTTTTACAACAGACAATGGATGAAAATATTCTTGCCTTTGTGTTTGATGTGGGCTTACTTCTGCTGTGCTTTAATGGGAATGTGCTTAACTGTTTGATCGCAGCTCTCAGGTGCACAAAATAGGGGACAATGCCACACACAAAAGGGATGAGAAAATTGAGAAAGTCACATATCTTATTTATGGATTCTAATAAGAGCACATTTGTCTTGTCAACCATGAACTTTAATCCTGACTGGCACACTGAAAGTGGAAGAAAACACAGCACCCAAACATTTGCTTATCATTCAAAGTGCGCTAGGAGCTATCAACCTGAATAAATAAATCCCCCACTTATCTCACAACGCAAACCTGGATAAGCGCTCCCACCGGGTCTGAATGGAGGAAGCTGTCAGCACCTCTATTTTGGTTTTCCTTTGCCTCATACAGGGACTGAATCCTGTTTTTCTTCTCCAATCCATCCTCCTGGTTTTTGCTCCCTGGAGAGTCATTTCCCTCCATGTGCGTGAGACATATGTGTCCCGCCTCACCATCCATACGTGATCCCTCTTTCCTGCTTATCCTCTGCTTTGCTTCTATATCTTTCAGCAATGCTGCAGAAAAAAGGATTTTTCCAGTCTTTAGACCTGTCTGTGAGATATATTTGCCATTGCTCAGCTCAACATTGACCTTCCTATATCGCACCAATATATCTGTCTTTCTTGTTTTGACACCTGTAGTTGTCATGAAGAGGCGGTGCTCCAGTGCCAATGTAAGGCTTGACTTAAAAGCCTTTTATCAGTAAATCCTATAAAAAGTGTGAGGATGGATGATTTAAACATAATGCAAATAAGCAGTTCATATAATATACCCAACTCTACAGACTTCTATCACTTTAACACAATTTGTATTCTACACAAGCCAAGACCATTTTATCAGGAATAATTAGACTTTGCTTTTTGGTGATATGTACCTCCATTAAGTTTCTATTTAATTTTTATTTCCATTCATTGAAAGAACAAAGGAAGCAAATAAAAAGCTCAGAAAGGGATGCTGTCTTGCAGAGCAACATTGCCACCTGCAGCCAAAAGAAAGACTAACATCAAACACACATTAGGTCATTTTAAGAATACAAGAAGGGAGACAAAATCTTCTTTTTCTTTGTCTTTTCTGCTTTAGAAGAAGCAGAAATGTATTGTTTTCCATCTAAAATATATTGCCTCAGGATTTGACAGTGATAAAATGTTTTTATCTCCTACACTGCGTTCCAAGTTCTCAACCATGTCCTGTTTTTGTCCATTTCTACAAAATAATCAATGCAAATAACAGTTGATATACATATATATATTAATTGTAAGTTATACAATACATACAGTTATAGAAAACAAACAAACAAACAAAAAAAAACACAATTCAAATGCAGTTCCATAGAAGACCCCTCTTCATTTTAACACCTCTGTCATCCATTGATCTTGGATGTTCATGGATAGTTTCTGGCTGGATTTCATTTGAGGAGACCAGATTGCCTTTAAAAGTTGTTTGGAGATTTACTGTCCCAACTCTCGTAGTTCTTCCTTTTAAGGACGTTCTGCAGGTTTTCAAAAGGGTTGAGATCAGGGGATGATGGTGACTACACCATGAGTTTTTTTTCCCCTTTATGCCCATTGCAGCCAAAGATTTACCGCTATTTTTTGCAGCGTGGGGCAGTGATAATAATAAAAAAAATAAAAAAAAACTTGATTTGTATAGCTCTTTCCAACAACCCTCAGGTGACAAAGTACGTTAGACAAGATAAAGCATCATTGAAGCTAACCGCACAACAGCAGCTATACTAAAAATTTAGAAATATTGTCTCTACTGCAGAAGGCTCCGTTCTTTCTTTTATATTATGGCAGGAAATGGTCAGAAACTGTATTTTGCAGAAGTAATTTTGACACCCTCAGCCCAAAATTCGCCACCATCACCACCTTGCTGACCTTGCATCCTTGTTGGCGGCCATCCAGAACTCCATCCATCTGAACCACCTAGAGTAGCATGATATTCATGACTGAATAAAACTGTTTGAAAATTAGTCTGAATGTATTTCTGAGTCCTCTGCAAACACATAGGTTTTTGTGAAATGTCCAGTGTTTTCATTCCTTTCACAAAGCATTGCATTTTTTTACACCTTTTATTTGCAGAAAGATCCTTTTTATCTCCATACTGCACGAAAACCTTTAATTAAACTCCACTGAGAAATTAAAGATCAAAACTTTTTGGNCACGAAAACCTTTAATTAAACTCCACTGAAAAATTAAAGATCAAAACTTTTTCGACTGCTGTCAGTGATCTAAACAGACATGGGAAAGAACTCAAGCAAAATTTTCCACAGACAAACTGAAACCCAAATATTTCATTTACTAAAATCCTACATGCAGAGTAATAATAAAGCAATGTGAAAGCCTGTACAACCTGCAATCCTCTGCTTTTGCTACTGACTTTTAATTGGTTTATAGGGATGACAAGAAACAATGTGAATTTATTAATTATTGTACTGAACTTTCAGAATGACCTGATGTGAATTAAAGTGCATATAAACGTAGTTTTGAGGGCACTGTCTTGTGAAAGTGTAGCACTTTACACTCCAGTACTCCAGCTTCCTTTTACAGTCTAAAAATATACATGTTAAATTTACTCAGGATTCTAAATTGATCTTGAATGTGAACATGCTTGTTTGTTTGATCCAATTGACCCTGTGTGTTTGTTTTAATGAGCATTCTCACACTGCTGTATCAAAGGTTTTCCTTCAGTAAATTATTTCAACACTTATTCCACTTATTCCAAAATATCCAGCAGATATAACTTAATTTTAATCAAGTTATTATTAACACAAACCTTAAAAAGTCATGTGTACTTTGGAGTAGTAAATGTTGAATAAATGAATGTACTTAAAATGAATCAATGTAAATAAGATCAATATGTAAAGATGTGATGGTTAGCGATGAAGAGGGCTCGGCTTGGTGCCCAATGCTGCATTAACAATAAATTAGAGGTAATCCATTGTTTGCATCCTATTATAGCTTAATAATAGATTACATTTCCAATTTTTTTATTTGGTTGATCAATCATTGACATGGCACAAAAAAAAGGTGATAAGGTTTTCAGTAAAAGCTGAGGAATTTAAAATAAACTATAATCATGCTCATTTCCTAATCATAAAACTAAAATGCCTCTAAAAGTTTTTCTTCTGTAGTTTAATTTTTTCTCGTTGTTTTAACTGTTATAATGAATAACACTTAAGTTGCTTTGCATGTCAAAAGTACAACACGGTAACAGGGAGGTCGTAGTGCAACAGTTCAGCAGAGACAACACACACAGGTTCCTCCTGCAAAGCAAATAAAGCAACAGTTAAAGTTCATCAGTTCATTCAAATAATGTGAAACAGAAATATTTTTGTGTGTTAAAAATGAAAAAGAAGAAAAACTTGTTAAAGATTTTAAACAGATATGATCACATTAAATTTCTTGCTTGTGTACGTGCAGCATACTCGGATTTACTACGTTAATTCTTAGTTCTACAAACTCAAAACCTCCTCAGGTTTCTAAAATGTAATTTGCTTGAGGGAACAAGTCTGAATGTTTTTTTTTCCTTTGGTAAAGCCAACCTGTTGGATTTTACAGTGTATTAGATATTCAGGACAAAAATTAAATGTAAAGGTGGGGATTGGTCCATTTTGAGTTCAGGGTTTTGATTGTATAACATATAACCAGAATCTCAATGCAGATTTGCAGTAAACGTGATTTTCCAGCTGTCATACAATCAAACCAGTGAAATAGGAGACATTTCTTTAGTGCAAAAATAAAAACTAGGAAAGAACTGTGGGTTTTGCTCTTGCTCTAGATATCTTTGCTTCACAGTCAGTTGCAGTATGTCCACTAGATGGAGCAGTAGAGTCATTATTGGAGTTAAAAAAGGCCAACGACCACATCTTTTGACTCCTGATTAAGATATTTCTGTAGAATAATTAAGTCAGAGCTTTTGAAATATCTCCTTTGTTTGTCTGTATATAAAATTTTTTATGATTTTATTGGTAGATAACAAACTTCACCTTTACTTTTTAATCAAATATTTGGAAATAGCAACTATATTATTGGCTCCTGGTATATTTAGTTCTGAGTGTGGGCACGATGTGAGGAGCTGCTACTGTTGTTCCCAGGATTAAAGTTACACAGAGCTGTGCCTACAGCCCAGAGGTCAGGGCAAGGGTGTGTTGGCAAGGTATTTAACTGATTTTTGCCTTTGGCACACGACTCGTGCACACACACACACATTGCATCTCCACCCACTCTCCTCCATAAATACATTTCCGCAGCATATCACATAGCAAATAAATCACCATGGTTACAGTAATGTAATAATTGCAGTACTTGAAGGCGGCTTTGACTGATGCTGTTTGCAGGGCCACTTAGAATTTAGTGATTACAGAGGAAGTAATGCAATACCCGACTCATTTAGCAGCAGAAAATACATCTTAATGCTTGTTTGATCCACTGACCAGGATGCAAATGTGGAACAAAAACAGAGGGTTTGTGTATTTTCTCATTCTGAGGACTCACTTGGTGTTTGCTTCATGTTCTTATAGGACTTCCTAGGACAGAGGTTTTTCTGTTTTAATATGCAAATGATGACTTATCAACCTAAATATGTTATAATTTGCATTAGTTTTGGTTAAATTTTTTTCTTTAGTTGTGTTTAGTTAGTACTGAAATGTGATAAAACTGACTTACTTCACAATCACACACTTTATTAAACGCTATGCTGTAAAAAGAAAATGGGCTCTTCTACAAAATGTCACTTTCTCTTTTACTTTTTCCAAATATGTTCCACATTTGGTTTTTATAGTTGGTAAAATCAAATTAACCTTGCAAAAACAGTTTGATTCAGGTGCTGAAGCTACCAAGAATTAGACTGTTTGTCTTATAAAAGCAAATTTCGAAAGGTTTTTAATTAAAGGTCGCATGAAACTTTGTTCATGTTACAAAAATGAAGCACTTATGCAAGATGATTACCTTCAATTTTTAGAGTAAATCATAATAAATTAAAACTCTATTTGACATCAATGATTACTTGGGAAAAAAGTATTATATCACCACTAACATAAATGACATATTGAGAAGAGTATACACTCTCCGGCATGTTAACACAAACACAAATCCTCTGCCAAACCATTGCAATTTTTGTTTTGTTTTTTTGTTTTATTTATTTATTTATTTATTTATTTATTTTTGCCAATGATTGTGGGACTTATTTTTGAGTTATATTTTTTGTGTTTTGAGTCCCCATAGAAGAGAAGAAAGAAGAGAAATAATTCCTGGATGCAAGCGGTGACCCAGATCAGCCCCAAAATCTAAACAATTATTTCTTATTCCATTTCTGAGATTTCATGAAAATTTCATCAAAATACATCCATAACTTTTTGAGCTATGTTGATAACAGAAAGACAAACAGACAAACCAGTGCTGATGAATGCATGAACTCTGCTTTGATGGAGAAAGAAAAATCCATGCTTTCATGATTAAAACCCCATAAAAGCATTGATCCATTCTGGCTTGTATAAACAGTTTAGGCAGGTGGTGATTTAATGTTATGGAGAATATTTTTTGCCCTTAGTATCTGTTAGTATAGTAACTGTTCATGGTTAAAACACCCCATCCTACCAGAGTTGTTGACCATGTCCATCACTTTATGCTGATGACACACAAGTCTACATAACCAACTCACTGGGAGAGTATAGCCCGATTCAAGCACTGATCAACTAAACTGATCAAATTAAAGACTGGATCTGCCAGAACTTCCCTCAGCGAAATAAAAATAAAACTAAAATAAAATTTTAAGGCCANCAAATTAAAGACTGGATCTGCCAGAACTTTCCTCAGCGAAATAAAAATAAAACTAAAAATAATATTTTAAGGCCAAGGTCTGCTGAAACTCTCAGCAGTTTTAAATAATGGCTAAAAACTTTTTTATTTGCCACCTTTTATCAAAACAACTGGTAATTTCTCTAACTGGAACNTATCAAAACAACTGGTAATTTCTCTAACTATCCATTTTATTTTAGCTTTTTCTATTTTTTTATTCCTTTTCATAGNTGCATTTTATCCATTTTATTTTAGATTTTCTATTTTTTTTATTCCTTTTCATAGTTTTTTTTTATGTACTTTTTAATGCTTCTGCACCCCGCTGTGCTTTCAGTGTTTTATGCAAAGCATCTTGAATTTTCTTGTACATGAAATGTGCTGTACAAATAAATTTGCCTTGCATTATGACCATAGTGTAGCATCTTCTGGTGGCTACTTCCAGCTGGATAATGTACCATGTCACAAAGGTCAAATCATCTCCATCTCTTTCTTGAACATGACAGTGAGTTCAAAGTACTTCAATGGTTCCAGTAGAGCAGCTTTGGGATGTGGTAGAACAGGAGATTCTCATCATGGTTGTGCAGCGAACACATCTGCAGCAACTGTGATGACATCATGTCAATATGGAACAAAATCTCTGCCGAATGTTTTAAACACCTTGTTAAATCTATGACATAATGGATTAACACAGTTCTGAAGGCNGTTTCCAACACCTTGTTAAATCTACGACATAATGGATTAACACAGTTCTGAAGGTAAAAGGCGGTCCAACAGGGTACTTGCAAGGTGTATCTAATACAGTGACCAGTGTGTGTAGGTAGATACTGTATGTCTGGTGCCTTAAAATTAAAAATAATAACAATAATGCCTTTGCAGTGATGTTTTAACTTCACTGCTGTTATGAAAGTGATCTGAATAGTGTTAAAAAATGCAAACCTTTCCTCAAACACGTGAGGAGGAAGAGGGGATCTACAGATCTGCTACAGAATGGGGTTTTCTACTCTTCTTTGGTACACTAAAGTGGCCCACTAACCCGCTAATCAATATTTGAGATGAGTTACTGTCTCTTACACGTAAGGATACATACATTTTTCTCACTCTTGCATTAGCCAGACAAAATAACCAATTACAAGCAAGAATGAAAACTCCATCCACTTTTTCATTCACAAAAATCCCAACATCATTACAGCGTGTAAAAGAGCAAAATACTTAATTACTTTCTCTGACTCCTCTGTTTATGAGGCTTTTGCAGATAGGACAGAGTTTGTGTGTGTGTGTGTGAACATAATTAGCTGACTTCTCTCTGATCTTTAATGCATTATTGAATATTTCAAAGGAGTCTCAATCCTTTGGGCTAAGTGACTGCCAAGTAGGGATGACAGGGCCAGTTTGGCTATGATGAAGGGCGGTTCAGTCATTAAGGAGTCTGAGCTGACTTGATGGCCTTGTGTGAACCTGAAGCTCATGAATAATATAAATTCCTCCACTGTATTTGGAAGCACTTTGGATTATAGAGAGGAAAAGTTGATGATGCCCCATTGATTTTTTGGCTGAGCAATTTCAGGGAACCGGTCAATTCGATTTTAGTAATGAACTTCGCAGAAATAAATAAAGACAAGTCAGTGTAACCGTTCCTGACGGAGAAGGAGAGTCAGGGTCTCGTTTTGTTTCCACACTCCACACGCAGCAACCTTGAAAAGACAATAGCTGCGTTGTCATGGTAATATGCCCCGTCTCCTGACATTTCCAAGATCTTCATGTCTCACGATTACTGCCAGTATGTTTTCTACTCTGTAATCCAGCAGTTTCTAGTGAAATGGACTGTAACAGGTATTTAGCCATGTTAAGTGAGAAAATATAGACGGAGAGTTAAATGGTTTAAAAGGAGAATGTAAATGTCTACTTACTGGACAATTTATTAGGTTTACCTGTTTCAGAACACCTCTGGGATGTGGTGGATCAGCGATTCTTATCATGGGTATGGGTAAGGTGAACTAAATAAAGTTGCTGATGGGTGTATATCAGGTAGTGTTGAATGCTGGGACAGAAGGTCCATCTTGTAAGAGATGCTTTCCCACTACTTTGGTTTAAACTGATAGTTGCCAGATTAGATTTTTTTATTGTTAGGCTAAAAATAGTCAAAACAAGTGAAGAAGGAAAGAGAAGGTTAAAGAAAAAGAAGATAAAAAAATGGACCGCCATTCAGAGTAAATGAAACTGGAAGTTTGCATTCTCCTTTTAAACCATTTAGCTGTCTGTCTTTTTAGGGGTCTCCATTCCATATTCGACGATGGCATTATCAGGAAAAAGGGACACGAGAAACTGGAGAAATACAAAGGACTCAACGAAGAGCTGGGAAAAGCCTGGAAGGTGGAGGAACCAGTAGGCCGTGTCCCCCACCCTGGAGAAGTGACTCCAACAGATACCTGGAGAAACACCAGACATCTCCATCGAGAAGAGCGCAGTCCTAGGAACAGATAAGATACTGCATAGGACTCTCAAGCTCCCAGGACTCTGGTAGAAAACCTGAGCTTGAAAAGAACAGCTACCCAGCCTACCCAGGGGAGATGGAAGAGTTTTC
>CM047998.1:15955166-15986730 GCA_026261665.1 Melanotaenia duboulayi
ATATATATATATATATGGGAATTTACATGGGTTTCACATGTGTTTATTCGGGCTTCACTTGGGAATTTACATGGGTTTCACATGATATTACATGTTATTACCATGCAATGTTCCAGAACCAGTCGTTTCCCATGTGCAAAATGTGTGTTTCAGTGTATTCCATACATGTCTCACAACATGTGATTGTTCTGTATGTTAATGTTGATGTTAAACACGTGGAAGAGGGGCACTAGTGTGTTGTATTTCTTGTGTTTGCTTCATACCTATTTAGAGTGTAGCTGATTACCACACACCTGTGTTCTGTTAGTCATAACTCACCTCAGTATTTACACTTCTTGGTTTGTTGTGTTCCTTCCCAGATTGTTGGTGTCAAGCTTTGCAGCTGTTTCAACTTGTGTTGATTCTCGTTGTGTTGATCTCTGTCTGTCCTGGCATTTTTATTTTTATTTTTTTGTTCTTGTCTTATTCTTTCCCATGTTGTTATTCTTGTAGTGTGTTTAAAACCTTGGACTGCTTTTGGACTTGCTCTTCTATCTGCTTTAGAAAGTTGTGTGAAAAAAATAAAGCTTTAGTTACAAATTCTGTGCAGCAGAACCGTGATTAAGTCCCGAGATATGGCCGGATATTTCAAGGATGCAGTAACGCAAGAGCATATTTTAAAAGGTATGTTAAATCACTTTTTTTAAATTGGTACTTTTTAAATTTTAAAAGTAGTTAAATGTGTTTTTCCAACAAAAAACAAACCAAAAAAAGGTGATAAGTCAATATGTCCCAGTTCAATGTGTGACAGCCATCCCAGAAAGCAGCTGAAAGGCTGCATTTAATAAACCTAAAGCTGCACTAATCAACTATCCATTAACTGCACACAGTTTATCCTGTATAGAGGGTCAACACCATGCCCCCTGCACTAATCACTATCCCACTTTTCATTCAACAACTCAATTTGTCTTTGCTCAATGGAGCATTTTAGCCCCATTTGAACACCTACAGGAGATTTTGAGGGCATATCTTTTGGATTAACTGTGCCCATCCCCCCAAAAAAGAGCTTTGCAAACTTATAATATCAATGTCAAAAAACACCGAAGTAGCTTTAATGATCCAACACTTCACAGTTTATGTATGTTTAACCCTTTGTCACATTACTATTGGTATTGTGTAAGGATTGTGCATTCACTAGGATAATATATATCAACTGCAGAGTAATAAGCATGCTACTCTGACTTATATTCACTATATAGTGTGCAGTATCTTCCTATATATGCTGATATGAGTCCTGGAGGACTTATAAGGCAATGTGAACAAACAGCTGCAGCAGAAAATTTATGATGATGCATAACTAGTCTATTCTTATGTGAGTAAAACTGTTCCTCTCAGCATTTTAAACAGTCTTGCTCTTGCAGCATAAACACAATTGGGGATCATTTTGTTTAATGACTCTGGGACCATCTTCAATCTATCTATTACTCAGGATTTGTGATTAGTAAAATGCCCATCAAAGTCATAGTTGGAGTAAAAGGCCCAGGTGATCTCTCTACAATCAATCAAATTGACTGAGCCACAATGAAAGGTTCATACGCATGCACACGCACACACACACACACACAGAATCCCCTTTTCTACTGAGCTTTGTGTTGACCATAAGCTCTCTCTATTAAACCTCCGCTGCATTAAGCATTTGGGTTAAAAGCTTTCATAATCAGGTGTGTTTGGATTTGGAGGGTAGAGATTTCCAAGATCAATACTGTCCTTGATGAGAGAGCTTTGACCACTTTGTCCAGGTGTGTGTTTGTGTTTTGCTGTGCATGTGTGTGTGTGAGCAAAAAGACCTCAGAGTCAGAGATTTGGCACTCCTGAATGTGGTTTGTGTGTCTTGCATGTGCTCTGTCTGGGTGACTGTTTACTGTTTTCTGTCTGCAGGGGCAAACAGCTTCCAACTGTGTTCTCTTTATTCTCTGTTTGAGAGAAACTAGCATTGGTGTCCTGCAGATACTGCGGTTGTTATTCTGCCTGACGCCTCCTCAGTTGATCCTGAGGTCCACTCCACACACCGCTACTGCAACAAATGTAGAGGCAAAACCCGTTAATGAGCATAACGCACACATAAACGTCTGCTTGGTTTCTCTTTGCACAAAGAGATGCGTTTGAAATACATTTTATGCTTTGATGTGCTACCCAGCGATAAGCCTTGTATTCATTTTTTTTTCTTTGCAACTGAGATGACACTGTTTCTTTCAAATGAGGAATGGTTGCCTTTACAACTCATTAATCCAAAAAGGAATAATCTTTGTAAGCTCTGTGAGAAAATTTCTCAAAAAATATATCCAACATAGCAAATGCAAGCTGCTACATTTTTAACCTCAACGTTCATTTGAGACAAATACAGCCAAGAAACTGTTTTGTGAAATGAATTTTTCTGCAGCTTCTACTGTACTTTAAGCGTATTTATACGTGTGAGGCCAGTGTGTTGTTGTGCATTTGTTTGCAAGTGAGTGGGTGTTCAGAGACTTTTAAAAAAAGTATGCCAGCAGCAGCATTTTTACAAATGCCTCCTCTGCATGAGGATCAATATGTTAGGCCTTGGGGGGGTAAAGCTTAACCTATGTGAGCAGTTTTTCATAATCAGTGGTGTCTTGAAAATGCTGTTTTTCTCCATTGTGGTGTTATCAGGTGTTTTTTTTTTCTCCTCGTTTAAAATGAAAAATTAACAAGCTATATCGGCAAATGGGGAAAAAAAATAATTGAGAAGACAGGGATGAATGCAAAGAATACAANATATATATATATATATATATATTAGCAGACTATGATGCCTTTATTCCCAACAGCATTCCACTGAAGCAGGCCTTGGCCCTGACAGAGCAGTCTGCCATGGCTATGTTCATTGTTTGTGCGCTCAATAGGCAGCACATGGTGTGGGCAGCAGTCAGTAGGGCTAAATTTGTGCCTCTCTGCTCATTCCAGGGATATTTGTGACTTGCTCCTTGTTGACTCGTCGCGCTCCTTGCTGACAACGGGTCTCTGTGTGTCACACTGCTAAAGCCCAGCCACCTGTATTCAATTAGGCTGCAAAATGACAGGGATGTGCATGCTTCTCTGCAAAGCATCAACTGGTGATGATGGGCTGATTTTCTGTCCATGGCTAATTGAAAGCTTTTTTCTATTGATGCTTTTGTAAGATTGATTTGGGCAGACTTGAAATAATAACAGATAAGTAACTATTTTATTTTACTTTTTACTAGGTTTCTAAGACTCAAATGAAAAATAACATATTAGAGAAGTGAAAGCAACTTTCATGATTAAGTATCTCAAAGGATAAATTGCAATATGTTTCATCAGATGTCACTGGTTCATAAATCGCTGGCCACATCTTTTTCCCTAGGGAGATTCACTGTTGTTTCCTAGGTAACAGTCGCCCCTCCACCCCCTCCCAAAAAAAAAGACAAGAATAGAAAAAAAGAAAAGCACAGAAACACACATAAATACACGCTATCCGTACCCTTCCCTGGTCTCCGGACTGTACCACATTCATTACAGAGCGGAACAACCTTGAAAATCGTAAAGAACTGTATTCCCACGCTAAACCCAACAACATATCTAGTTAAATTATAACTATATATACGTGTAGTTTTATAACTGGTGTCAACCGTTGCAAGTTAATGCACTATTAATCTTTAGACTGTAGTAATAACCCCCCCACCAGAGGAACACAATCAACTTTCCCTCGAACTGTCAAAATCGCTTGTTGCTTCCTACCCTAGCCTTAAAAGTAGTTAGCGAGCTAGCGTGTAGCGACTTATAGCGCTTCAGAAAAACCTACTAAGCGAGCGAAAAAGTTTGCGGCTGAAGAGAAATTGTGACAAGCGTTTGTTGCAGACCGTTTCCGCCGTCCTGTGCCAAGCTGCGGGTCCTTTTCCAAACGAGACAGCTCTGGAGACGCGTCGGTGGCGGCTGAAGTGCAGCTGGATGTGACAGGTTCGTCATCAGGTAAACTGCAGGTAGTTAGCTTAGCAGGCAACATTAGCATCCTTTTGCTCTGCTACCTGTCCACATTTGTAATGGCGTTATTATAAAGGTAGTAACTCCAGTGACAGCAGGGGTGGCTAAAACGCTCCCAGTAACACTTCATTAGTATCTCAAAACGTAATTTGGGATTGGCTGGTTTGCTACGCTAGCTCCCAGTCAGTGTCCAGACAGCTAATGAAAAGAAGTGGGAGCAGTTTTATTAAAACGGAATTAACCTGGATTCTCTTTTTTTTCTATTTAGCTGTCCAGCTTTTTCATTTGTGCTATCTGGGACATGCAGCATGCAGCTAGGTGACTGATGACCTGAATAAAATGAGGATAGGTTTATTAATTACGCGTTTGAAAACCAGGTTGTGTTTATAGGTGTTTATAAAGCATGGTTTTCACCCAATACTGTTTAATACATACAACACAAAATGTTAATTTATTTAAATTACTAATTATAAAAAAAATAAAGCAGCTTTAATAAGACACAATAGGGAAAGACCTTTTAATTTACTACAGCTTGCACCTGGGAAAGGTTAATAAGTTTTTATGTGGCTTGCTGCATGGGTCATGTGCAATAATTGGACCCAAATTGCAAAGCAACAGCTCAGAACAGAATTAGATCAATGAAAATGCAATGAAACAATGAGCAGGCATTTTATCTAAGGGACTAACAATATAACAAATATCAGGTAAAGTGGACCTAAGCATGAAATATATTATTTTATTAAGGCTATTACAGCCACAACACTAAAGAGCACCATGTGATTGTTAGAAAATGAGCATTGCTTAACCAGAAATGTAGGATTTTGTCAGATATGATTAAATTAGCTTGAGCTCTAACTACAACAAAAACCCGAGGCAGTATTTACCTGTGCATCCACAGAGACATTATTTATGCTCAATTATCTTGTTGGCTTACGGATGACAGACCAGAATTGGCTTCAAGCAGAAGGAAGCACAACTCTTCTGGTGCTTGATATTTGATTACGGCTAATAATAGAAAAAGACAGCTGCCGTTTCATTGATCTGTCTTCAGTGCCCTATTTCAGAGCCCTGTTTTTTTCTCCTTTTCCCCCTCCCCTGTCGTGTGAAACTATCCAACACCCAGTCGTTCATGTTATGTAGATTTTTAAAACTGTTTTAAACCGTCAATCTTCATTTTCTTTAATTAGCCATTGTCTCATAATCCACCTTTTGTATTTGGAAGTGAAGCTGCTTTGGGCCACAGAATCCTAAATCTGGTTGTGTGTGAGGCAGGGAAGCCACTCGGGGTCAAACAGGACAGGGCTAATAAGAGGGGAGGGATACCATGTGGGTAGGAAGTAGCTCGGTTTGTTTGTCTGCCAAGCTTTGTTTGTTTTCCTGTCGGACAAATCTATTTAGAAGGTAGGCTGTAAAAGGTTTGCCAGCAAAAATTAGCATCAAGAGTGGGTTGTACAGTTTCTGACAGTTGTTCTATAACATGGTCATTCAGAAGTTAATTGCAACCAAATGAGGGATTGATAAGCTTAATTTTTATGTAATTTCTGTGGATACCATTAACATTTTTTTACTTCTTTTCACAGTATTTTTCCTAATTGAATCTCTTAAATCCGTGCACATGATATAGTGACACTGTGAGACTACTTTCACTGTTTCTGTAAGGTGACACCTTTGCTTTTGACAAAGGCTGATATTCCCCGCCTCCCTCTTCATGCCTCATGCATTTGCAGAGTGCTTGTTATTTCCCTACAAGTGCTCTGATGCTTAAAATGACGTCACTGTTACTTGACAAGGTGGACACTTTCTCATGCTAGAAAGATTATTTTACAGATGCTTTGCAAGTGGAGTATTTGATCATGTATAGCCATCTAGTTATCATTGTATGGTAAATAAGTTTGTTTATCATCAAACTGCAAAGCATGTTTATCCTCATTGATGGCAACGAAACACCCAGGCTGCCGCGTCATTCACAACCTTTGTATGAGACAGAGACGGACAGACAGAGAGAGAGAGAGAGAGAGAGAGACAGACGGTACAGCTGTTCTATTGAATCTGGATCGAAAAGTCATGAAGCTGGATCTCTGACTCATCAGTTCTGTGACGCTCTGGTTTCACGGCTCATATGATGCAAACCGGCATGTCATCAGCTGGGTGGAGGGGAGAGAATGAGCAAGGAAAGAGGAGGACTGACCAAGACTTCCCAATCCCCAGCTTTTTTTCCTTTTCTCCCCCCCCCCCCCCCCCCATCAAATTCTGATGCAGTCGCAATAAAAGAAATGTCCACTACTGTGTAATTTTCCAGTCTAAAGAGCTCACGGAAATGTAGAATACGCACAAGCGAAGGATGAAGAGGAGGACAAGAGAAAGGTGCTTAAGAGAGGTGAAGGAGAGGAGGGTCTGGCTGGTGGGTGGATGAGTTTAAAGGACGGATGCTGAGAGGGAGGTAGAGGAGAACCAGGAGGGGGAGGATGTGTAGTGCTCCTGTGTCCTGGGGGGATGGTGTTAAATGATGATAGAACATAGACAAGGACAGTGCTGATCTTTAATATGCAGCTGCTGCAACACTTTTATTACTGCTTCACGCTATTTTCTAAATATATATCCTCTTGATTAGCATTTAGATATAATCATGTCCACCAGGACCAGAATGCATTAAGATTACTAATATGATAGCAAGTTGAGCAGGGCAGGAAATTGGGGAAATACCTTTTAAAGATCAGTATTCAGGGGCTGTTACTGTAAGCGCAGTATTTGCCCCATCAGTCGTCTACTCTCTTCCAATGGAAAGACATAGAAAGCTGGGATTCAAAGTAGCTGCTGTTTCATTGGCTGGAGCTGTTAAGGGGCAGGTCTTTGCCACAGGCTGGTGGGCAGGAAGAGGTTGGCTTTAGGGGTGTGTGCATGACTGGAAGTGTTTCAGCCAAATAGTTTGAGTAGACACTCTTCTGCTTCCTGCCTGCCTGCCTCGCTCGCTTGCTCTGTGGCTGGGAGAGAGACATTGAGAGAAAATCCCTGTCTAGGCAAGGACCTCTGGCTGCAGCACTCGGCAGCTCGCGAGGAATGACAACAGTTCACATGGTCATTAACTCCACTCGCTGAGGCTGAAGGGAGAGCCGCACTGTAGATCAGTGGCACAGAAGCACCGGTTGCCTCCTGTGTTTGGGACAAGATAGAGGCACACAGCATAGCTCCTGGACCCAGTGATACGAGGTGGGAAAGAACTGTCGTTTTGCAGTGTTTTTTTTTTCCTTCCTTTTTTTTTATAGATTTTTTTAGGAGTTTTGCTGCAGTGTGCTGCATACCAGTCTGGGTGGGGAGGGACTTGAGGGAATGTTTTATCTGTATGAGAGAAAGAGTGTGAGGCAGAAAACAAGGACAGGAAAATCTGGAGAAAATCTGTAAAGAGATGGATAAATGCACAGAAGCCCTGCAGTAACTTTCTTCATCCCCATTTGCAGTCCTGTAATGGACTTTCTTTTTCCACTGCTGTGGGAGAGGCACAGCAGTTGACTTGNCCTGTAATGGACTTTCTTTTTCCACTGCTATGGGAGAGGCATTATCACAGCAGTTGACTTTCTCCCGAGCTCCTTTTTTTTTGCCACATGAGCTACATATTTTTCACTGTCTCGTGAAAAGTCTGTAGTGTCATGTGGCATCTCCCCTTGTGCGATTTTTTTTTTCCTCACAACTCTGTTGCAAAGGGCTAGCTACAAGCAAAAGTTGTTTGTCCAGAGCAGGATCTGATGTTTTGGCACTCGCTTTGTATGCGGACACAAATAGCCTGAACAAACTGGAACTTCGTGGTTCTAATAAGGCTCACATCATAATTAACCTTTTGAGTCAGATGGGGTGTAGTTGACATGCCCCTTGCCTTCCACTGTCTGTCTAGATTTAGCTTGGCGCTCTACTCTGGGCCTGGTGCGGTCAAGTAGTGGACAACCGTTTCCTGCATGGAAAAGACCAGAGTGGTGTCATACGTCTGGCTTTAGATCAAGGGAAGTGGGTGTTTTCTAAACTGGAACATCAGTCCAGCCCTTCCTGTTTAGAACAAAATGGGCTGAATCCCCCGACATGCACACAGCCCATACTCAGGAATTCGTTAGCCAGAAATCCTATAACTGCAAAATGACTCACAGGTAAATTACACCATGAGATGTTGTTAAAAAATCGTTGCTCTTTAACAGATTTAACAGATGTTTTGTGCCTGAAAGTACAATTATTTGAAGGGATAAAGGTTGTCTGCTGCCTTTGCGTCATTTGAGCACATTAAAAAAGCTAAAAGTAGATATGGCTCATCTACATTTTGCACTGGAAAACAGTGATGTCAGTGATTCATTAGACATTTATCATATTTATCTGAGCAGTAATGGCAAACATTAGCGCTATAATTAGGCGATGAGTTCCCTGTGTCCCTATGGCTAACCAAGAAGTAAACAAAACCACTCAGACCGGACAATCCAGTTTTTGATTTGATTTGATATAAATCAAATATGCTAAAAATCTCTCTTGCAGCACTGTGTTGCAAATCGGACCACTTATGAGAAGAGGAAAGTCCAGTCTCATATCATCAGATGGGCTATTCGGGTCACTGTGGTTTAGCTAAGGCTATTATGATATGGGGCATACCTACCTGCTGACTCTGTGAAATGCTTCTTGTGCTGTCTCCCAACAGTAGCTTAGTCCTGGTATAGCCTACTGAGCTCACTCACCCATCCTTATCGCTAATGGTACTTGATAATATTGAACATAAGGATCTGTAGCTTATGCCAAAGACAATTTCATAAGCATCACAGCTTCCATAGTATTAGATGCGAATTAGGCTACAGGTTCTGATCCTCTCTGCAAGGCACAAAGGAACATTTCTCAAGTGGTCAGGGTGGTGATGTCATTCAGAAGGCTATATTAGCTATACTGATAAGGATTTAACAATAGGGTTTGCTCATTTTCCATTACTCACTGGAAAATGAACATTTTCTCCTTTTTTTCCATCTACAATGAGGACCTCTCTCCACAGCCTTGAAAAACATTGACCACTTGTTCCTCTTGGCCATGCAAATGTCTATACAACTGTGGTTTACCAGCATAAAATGGTAATAAATGGAAATGCAGCCACTCAGGAACCTTGTCCATGTGCTTGTGTCTCATAGTGAGCTGTATTTTTACCTTATTTTCTTGGAAATACCTGGCTGATGCCACAGTAAATGTTGTCACAAGCATATGGCTGAAAGAAACCAGGTAGCTTATCGTTCCTGCTGAGCAAATACAAGCAGCATAGATAAACTGCACTGCACAGCCAGAGTGCACAGATACCAGACTAATGGGTTACATACGTGGTATTCAGAGGTCAAGCCAATGACTTTCACTTGAGACACCCCAGTCGCGCTGACTCTCATTCAATTAAGCAGACTGACCAAGATAATAACCCTGCCAGCTGGTCTTTGTAAGCGTCAGTAATCCATAAAGTCTAGTACTGTGGTGCTTTTCTTCACATCTCTGTCCTACTTCATCAGGTCACCCTGTCTGTCCACTTTTAAACAAAACAGATCGGGCAAAGTCCTGTTATGTAACATGCAGAATATGGCTTCTTAGGTGTTTTTTTAAATGTTGATACAGAGGAGGTGACACTATCGAGATGACTAATGTTATCACCAAAAAGGGAATAAATAAAAACTCATTATTACCCACATAGTTTACAAAGTATTGTAAAATATAATGGTATTTAATTACAGAAACATTTTTTTTTAAAAAGTACTGACTATCTGTATATCATTTCATACTCTGTTGTCCTGCATCTTGGTGCAGCAGAAGCTAAACTAGGCTTATTCGAGCCAGAGCATAGTGTCCAATAATGTCAAATCAGCCTAAATTAAAACTGCATGCAACGCCTCTTACTTCAGCCAGTTTTCCAAGGTATTCATTATTGCAAAGCAATTTTCTTCCACTGTGTATTTGAGTCCCTCATACATCATGGGAAGCAATGTTATTATATGGCAGAGGTAGTAGTTTTCTCCCCAAGATGACAGTTTGCTTTCCTGCAGGGGCTTTGCTGAGTTTCAAGAAGGAACCGGGCTCAGTTGTACAGTAGATGATGAAGAGCCAGCAGGCCATAGCATCTTCATTTTGTTATATGCCATCCGTCTCATAATAAAGTTGAAAAATTGGCTTTTCCAGCAGATACATTTCCTTTGTATTTTGCCTAAACATCAGTATGGGAACAGATGTGTGGTCATGTTCGTACATGTTTTTTATCTTCCTGCCACCCACATAGGGGCCCTTTTTTATCTTTAGTCCTTAGCATTTGTTTTGCATGTTTTTCATGACAAATCTTGCTTGAATGTTGCTCATGATGAGCTCTTCAACCCCAAACAGTTCCTTTTCCAGGCTGCTGCTTTCTCCATATGCCTGTAATATATGAGTAGCTGATGGCTAAGTTACCCCATTGTTTCAGCCATATTGCTCCATCATTTCAGGCTAGTTTAACAAAACTGGCGCCATCGTCCCTTCACACATTGACAAAGTAGGTTAGCTTGATCACAGACTACTTATGGCTTCTAAAAATAAGAAGGGATTAATTGTTAAAGGTCAGATCTGACATGATTCTTACCTGACTGTCTCTTCTGCAGCGATTGGCTCCCTCCCAGGGGAGATGATGTGAAATTAAAACCTGCCTCTGAGAGTGGAGCCTGGGCGTCAGTACCATTGGGCGAGGAAGCTTCTGATCTCATTTCACATGATCAGCACTAAAGTGGGACAATATGATTAGCAAGACAATGGTTTGAATTTATAGGCTTGCAGTGGTACCAGGTTTGTGATGATCTCAAGGGGAAGCATCTGCTGGTTGTCTATAGCAAATTGGCCTGGATGTGTGACCACAACAACCAACGAATAATATCTGAATAGTCCATTCCTTTGTCAAGAACAGCTTCAGTTTTTCGGATTTGCTGATTTAATTCACAACTGTTCCATCCTTGATGCAGAGCTAGGCTTGGATTTTCCCCTTTTCAGGCACGAAAGTCTCATTTAAACAAAAAAAAACAAACAAACAAACAAAAAAAACATGATTTTTTTTGTTTCATCTGTCTGCAAAACTTTTTTCCAGCAGTCTTTTGCATTGACCACATGATCTTTAGAAAACTGCAGGCAGGCATTGGTGTTGTTACTGGCAGTTTTTACAGAAGTTTCCTTCTTGCAGCCCAGACCTTTTCCACTCAGATACTGCATCGCATCATTACCATGTCATGAAGCAACCCTGCAGGATATACAGTATCTGTCTGTTTGTTTAATGTGATGTTTTAGGTTATATTTCTGCAGAAATATTAAAATTCTAGAGAGATCACACACTTTAAGGGTCTAATCTTAGGTCATGTCTTGGATTTGCTCCTGGTTTTCTCTGTGTTCCTTAGATACATTTAAATACATAAAATAGAACAAGGGTAATCTTCTAACCAGAGCTGTTGGTTTTTACAACCCTTCTTTTTCTCCACCCTCAGTCTGGTGTCCTCAGCCCCTTCTCCCGCCCCCAGTTACTACTAAAACATTTCCAGATGTGCCAAGAAAAGAGCTCCCTGCGCAGTAGCTTACTAATAGATTTCATACTCTCAAGCTAAAGGTCATTTCCTCAGATTGTTGCTTTAACAATTGTCTCCCATGTCTCCCTAGACAACAATCAGACATATGAACCAGTGGCTTTACAGGACAAGGCAGGAAGCACATACAAACATTCTCCACATGATTGGAAATTGAAGGCTGCTGTCAATGAACCGGTACCTACAGTAATTGGGATAGTGTGAGACTAGCGAATATTGCAGGACAGTGGGTAGCGTCATAATCGCATCTGGCACTGGCATATGCATCTGTCTCGGTCCCTCTCTGGCAGCTGGATGGCTGCCCAGAATAGTGCTGCGCTGCGCGGTTTTCTATTGGTTGTACTGTTCCTCGGTGCGTGGCGCTACAGGGTAGACTGGACCCTGGGGCTTTTTTCTTTTTTTTTCTATCTGTTCTCAGACTCCACACTCATGTCCAGTGTCTCAAAGCACAGAGACTTTTGCCATTCACTGCTTTGCATGCAACATGTTAAATAAAGCCACTGGGGTTTTAGTGTGCCCATGCAAAGGCACACAGCGGTGACCGGGGTACTTAAGTCTTAAGTGGCTTCTGGATAACCTCACCTGCATTTTCTCTGGATTATTAGCCATGTACACTTAGGTAGCACCCCTGTCAGGGCAGTATCCATTTAAATTCAGACTGACATGGATAAACAAACGCTGTTAACCACTTGACACCTAAATTCAAATTATGTTAAAAAAAAAATGAAATCAAATGCAAATTCATAGCAAATAATAATACTAAATATATACATAAATAATAGTAAATAAAATAGATTAATCAGATAAATAGAAGAAAATAAACAAACCAGAAGTAGCCTGTTATAGTTTAGTAGTAACTAAACTAACTCTATTTTCTTTTTCCTGTCCTTCCCCTCCTTTTTAGATCACCGACAGAAAGTGCCTTGTGAGAAAACATCCGTACTTGAAGATCACTGAGTGTTTCTGAAGAGCTCCAGATTTTTCCACCAGGAGTCGTGACAGGACAGCTCCCCTGACTGGTGGTTTGTCCTTAACCTGTGATCTGTTTGAAGAAACTTTGAGTTAAAAGGCAAAACTGCTGCACTGCTGGCCGAGGTGCCAAAATTTAGAGAGAGTATATACTGAAGACTTCACACATTAGAAAGCCTCAAACTCTTGTGTTGTCCTAAACTGTGCCATTGTACCTCAAAATAGGATTAATTTTGCTCCCTATCCTCCATCCCTGCAAAGACATCGACACTCATAAAGAGGACATTTTGAGGACATTGGTACAACCAGTATAGGTTGTCCCCAGGCATGCGCCCTCTGCGTTGTCAGAGGTCTGCACCTGAGACTTATTGACTGATGAACAAGCTGTTTGACTGACAAACCCCCCAACATTGCAGTTCGTGTATTTCCATGCTCAGGTCACAGAGACTTTGCCAGTCCATTACCTCGACTTCTCTGTCTGCAAGGGCAGACCTCATCCACTGACCTGAAGCAGGCTATTTATAACTACATGTTTCAGCAGTTTTAGCTGTTGTGTTTTATTTTATTTTATTTTTCATTTCATTTCCCGTAACGCTCTGAAACACCTCAGAGGATAGCCTCCGGAAAGCAAGTGGCCCCCTCTCGTCCCTAGCTCTACAGCCATCGCTCTTGACATGGCTCTAAACATAGCCTCGATGCGGGACACAAAATGGCTGACCCTGGAAGTGTGCCGGCAGTTTCAGAGAGGTACTTGTTCACGCAGTGATGAAGAATGCAAATTTGCTCACCCACCCAAAAGCTGCCAGGTGGAAAATGGGAGGGTGATCGCCTGCTTTGACTCATTAAAGGTAAGGACTTCTGTATATGTGTAGTTAATAAGTGTAGAATGATTTTTCTTGTAGATTATTTTAATCATTTATTGGTATGAATGCCTCGCTTACAGAAATCTAAGTCTCTTCCACAAGCTCATAGCTCAACAGATGATGTAAAACAGACATAAAACCTGAATTATACCTCTGCAGCACTATAACATCTGATGTCAAACGTTACAGTTTTATGATTCCCAATGGTCGGTGGGTGTAGGTTATCTGCTCAAATTAGCATGTGTGTCAGGTCTCTGTGCTGCAGTTAGCAGACCAGCGTGACCTATGAAGCTAAAGGCCAGAGAGGGCCGTTGTAATGTTCACAGTAACCACAGATGTGTGTGAGTTTATACGGTAAGTTCTTCTAACGTTACCATGCCTTGTCCAATCGTCAGTGCTTCTAGGCGAACATCTGATCGCCTTGAGTCGTTCCAGAGCTTCTATTCTTGGATGCATGTCAGGTGTTATGGATACAACCAGCAAACATACAGTCTGAACCTGTTTTGCAACAGTCCGGTCTCACGGATTCAAGAAGAGACGTAGGCCTTGCATGTTGCAAGATGTTCTCCAACTCGAACACCCCCTCTTTATCAGAGCTTATCTGTGGTTTACGCAAAGGAATAACGTCCTAAATCACCTTAGCAACAGTCGTTTAACGTCCCAATTTTTTAACAGGGTCAGTTCACACTAGTCCCTACATGCTGCATGTGTGAGTAACCTACTATTTTTCAAACTGTATTTGAGGGGGGAAAAAAAACAGATGTGACAATGATAAATATCCAAAGAAACTAGAGCAGAGCACCAAAAAAATGAAGAGCTGGTCTTTTTTAACAATAAGCTGTAGCAGCATTTTATATATATAGTAATGTATTATAAGGAGACAGAGTTGAGGGACTAGATTCACACTTTCTTAGCCCTTAAAACTCTGCTTGATCCCTGACACCCCTCAGAGGACGTTTTTCAGGCATTTATATCCCAAACAGGAAATTTATAATCCATCTGCCAAATAATGCTGAGGCTCTCCATGGTAAATCCACAATGAGTGATCCATGATAACATCATTATTTATCGTCGTTATTTTCATAATACGTAATTCGTATCATTAAGATTGTAAACTTTCCACAAATCAGATTAAATTGAGGGTAATGTCCAGTCAAGAGCAGCCAAAGATCAACATGTGACCAGGAAGACTCCTGTTGGCCTTGTCTGAATATAACAAAATTAATCCTCCGCTATGGCTGGAATACAGCAAAGAAGACATTTTTTGTGCACTGTGGTGGCAAAAAGTTGGAGTTGGTTTTGTGAGGATAGCAGAAACACCTGGAGGAAAATTGTGGTAAAACATGGCTTGGGAGTTTTAAGGCTTAACTCTTAATGTGGACAGAATTGAACTGTAGATGCAGCAAAGCCTGCCTTACAGAAACTGTTACAAGCTGCTCATGTTCAGTTATTAATCTGACACTGTAAATACAAACTGTTTTTACATGGCTACCAGCTGCCTTCTTGGCTAAGACTTCATCCTAGTGAGGCCCGCTCAAGTTATTGCTTGCAGTCAGCCTTGAGTGGCGTCCTTTCTCAGCTGCCAGAGTTTGTGAACTGCTATGCCGTTAGAATTTAATGAGCAAACCGCTGACCCTAATCAGGACTGATTTGTTGTTGCAACAAGCAGGAGAAGGCCTTACTTCTGCAAATGCTATGATGCCTTGATGACTCCGAGAACAGAGTACTCGACTTCGTTCAGGAGCTTTTTTTTTTTTTTTAGATTTTTCTTAGTTAAATTTCCTGCTCAGAAACTGACTCGAGGCAGTTCCCTGGCAACTCATACATCATCTGTACCTTCATATATTGGATAAAGAAGAAATCTTTGCATGAAACGATGCGTCAGAGGATTCTGCCATTTGCTAGAGGAACCACAAAGGAGGGGGTCCTGTCTTGAGGATCCTCCCTCATGATTGCACAAGAGCCTTTATATTATTACTTCTGTCATTAGTGGCAGTCATGATGATTAAATCAAACAGTCTATATGCTCGCTCCATTCTTTAAGTGTCTCTATTTAAAGATACTCGACCATAGCAGCCAGAAAGATCATTTTTCTGCTTTGACACTAGTTTAGAGAATAGAAAAAGAACACCTGTGTTATCACTCTCTGTGTCAACACAACATCTTTCTCAGCAACAATGAAAGGGTGTAATCATCCTGATGTTGGCCATAGACAGGCCTTCGTTTGATTGGCTGGCTGGTTGGCCTGGTTAGTGTGAAGCAGACACTTTAAAAGGGATATTTCATCTTAGCTGCAGTAGTCAGAGTGCTCCTATTTTGTAGAATCAGGAGCTTTACTCATGGATAAAAGCTAAAAGCTACTCAGAGTATTACAAACACCCCCACTAAAATTCAAGGTGAAACGGGCACAAGTCAAGTGAAGATGTGGTAACAGGAAATTCATGCTTCCATTACAGATCAGGTGTCCATAGAGGACACCGGGCTCAAATTTTACATCCCCACAATCTGTATTCTGCATCATCAGTAGCTACTGGCCCAAACTTCAGTTACATGACTACACACAAAGCTAGTTCTAAGAAATACCGTAGGAAGAGATTTGACAGTATCAATACCTTTATTGTTCCTCATTCAAAGTGAAGGGCACATGCTATTTCTTTGTTTCCCATCCTAAATTAAAAACCCGTGAACTCTTCCTCTTGATGTCACAAGGTTCCATTTAGTCAGAAAATGCACACTGCATGTAAAGTAAGATGGTTTTTAGATAAAACTAATTTAGATTTTGTTGTATTGATCAGTGTCAGGTGTTTATGGGCAGCCAACATGCTCTCTTTTTAGGCCTAAAACTATTGCTCTGTACGTTGGGGTGATGTAGAGGTTTCTGCATTGATCTATTTGGATCAGGACTAAATTTAGCAGATGGGATTATTATGTCACAAGAAGGTTACATAGGTTTTTAATATTGCTATTGCTTCTGTCCTTTTTTCCTCGTTTTTTTTTTATTACGCCCTAGAAAACTATAAAGACAGAAATATTTCTGACATTTGTTAAACTTGACTGGTCGGCTGTTTGTGATATAATTAATTGATGTCCTTTCAGGTTGCCTCGGGATACCCATGAGCTAAAAACTTTACTTATTTTATGTTTAGAAAGACAAAGATTTTCTCTTTTGTTGAGTATCCTCGTCTTCCTATAAGGAGTATACAGGATTCTCTGTACTTTTAACTCACCCCCCTCTTCACCCACAGAGTTGTTCCTCGTGACAGCTAAGAGAATGAGCACTTTATTATACGTTAGGAAATGTTTTTCGCTCCACAGCGGGCTTATTTTCACCCCATTACATCGTATCATCTTCATGGGTCTTGTCTGATAGGGTTACCATGCTAAGGTTGTGTGCTGCCAGGTGTAACTTGGCCAGTGATCTTAGTTTTAATAAATTTTTGAAACGTAACACTGAAGAGAAAGGGGACTACTAGGTGTAGCTCTGTTGTTAGTCAGCAGTTTGCAAGCAAGTCTGTGGGATTTTGACTGTATAGGTTGTTGTTTTCAGGCTCTCCAGTGATCATAAATACTCCCATATTGCTTCATCTCAAACTCAGCATTGCTAGAGTCAAATAATTACTCAATAGCGGGGTTCGTTTTGAATATATGCAGCACAGATAAGCCGCATAATCAACCCATAACAAGATATTATGTAAATGATTGATATTTTGTCACTTTGTATTTGTCTTTTTCAATGCAGCTTTAAAATGGTGTAATTACTTTTAAAGCATAGTGGAGTGGGGCGTTTCAGAAAGCTGCTTTTATGCCTAGTGGCAAGAGGATATAAATGGCTTGCATATTTTTGCGGTGTATGAATTATATTTAAGAACATGAATCAAGTATTGCTCTTGTGTAGACATCCATTTTTACCCATGAGTCCTGGAGGACAGCCCAGCCAAATCTACGTCTCTCACAGACAGCAAAGTCATGAGATTATAGGCTGAGA
The DNA here is from genome assembly GCA_026261665.1 of Melanotaenia duboulayi. NCBI lineage: Eukaryota > Metazoa > Chordata > Actinopteri > Atheriniformes > Melanotaeniidae > Melanotaenia > Melanotaenia duboulayi. The sequence goes on from CM047998.1 coordinate 15,972,563, forward strand.
CAGTTGGATCTCAATGATAGGGAGAGGTGTTGTTAGCTTTGAAACAGCCAAGCTTTAGTTTGGAGTAGAGGAAGCTGGTTTTGCATTTTCCGTTACTGTGCTTTGCATGGTCCAAATTATTTTGAGGAACCATCCCTGCTGGATTTGCTCTTTCATAGAGCTCATAGCACCCTGACACTCAGCATTTCTACTGTGTAACGTCCTGGAGATTATTTTTGTCCCCTGCTCTACAGTTTGGAGCTTTAGAAATAGTCACCCTATGCTACAGTTGTCACTTCTCTAAATACAGCAAGCCACTTCTTCTCTATTCAGCTTCATTCAAATCTGCTTGCTAGCCATGACTTTGCCATACATTTGAGCCGTTTGAATTAGGAATATGACATGCAAATCAAACGCTTTCAGACAGATGTGCTGGACACAAAATGGCATTCAAATGTCTCATAAAAATGTAAATTTTGTTAGCCAGCATTAGAAGACCTCACTATGTATTGGCTGTTGTTAATCAAACAAAAAGCCATAAGGTTATTTTTGGCAGCCATTTCCTTTTAGCTCTATGATACTTGTTGCAGTGTGACCATGGAAACCATGACAGAGTGGTAGCTGTGGATAGACTGGAGGTGGGGGCTGCAGGAAATAAATGAGAATACCTACCTTAATGGAGTAAATGCAATCACGCTGGTCATGTGATGATGTCACATTGGCTGTCCTGCAGACATAAGCCTTTTGTTGATGGTTATCTCTCTGCTTTTTCATTTTATTCCAGCTCTGACTACGATGTCGGGATTATGTTTTTTCTTTTTAATGCACAAAATGTCCAAATCTTATTTTTGATTGTGCATAATACACATTTTTGTGATATAAAAGATGAGAAAAGGCATAGAAGGAGCCTGTTCTTTGTATTATTAACCTTATTATTAAACTTATTATTAAATAATTTATCCGATGAAGGGTTGCAGAGCATATAAAAAAATTACTTAAAATATATTGTTTTAATTTTATAAAAAGTAAATAAATGCTACAACTGGAATAACATAAATAATTTAAATATTAAATTAAATTATTAATAATAATTAAAAATAAATTTTAAAAATAATTAAAAGTCATATGTTTATAATATCAAATGAATAAATAAAATTTTTAATTAGATAAAAAATCATTTTAAAAAAAAGTCACTAAGTGGTTTGTAGCAAATTTGCAATGGATGGTTTTGAAAAAAAATAAAAGATAGCACCCAAATACTTTTTCAGACTTTTTCTTTCCAAAACAAACTTTACCCAGCAGATCTGACACCTGATAAAACACCCTGTGTTTAGATTTTCAGCTCCAGCTTTTCTTCTACCGGTCACATGTTACCAGGTGACTGCCACACCTGACTGAGCTTCCATAGACTGAGGGGTGGGGGGATAGTCTGCTGCAGCTTCGCACGGTCATGTTTCCTCCAGTTGTTGGTTCTCAGAAAGAAAGTGGTGAAGCAGGACAAACAATAGAAGCACTTTCAGGTGTGTGGAGTGTTTTCTCATTTGTATCACAAGCACGGCGTAGCCCCCCTGGGGGCGAAGCGCCCTGGTTTCTCTAACATAGTAAGAGCATCTTAATCCAGAGTCAGCTTCAAAAAGAGCATATTGAAAGTGGTTTTTTATGAAGTGTGGGGTGGCTGAAAGGAGTAAATAAAGACCCTAGGGAGCTTAGAATGAAGGGAAGATGTTAATAAGTGATTTAAGCACTGAAGGGAGAGAAATAAATGTGGTATAAGGAGTTTAAGTTTTTTTGTTTTGTCTGCAAGTGATAGTTTTGACCAAGCAGAGATGCAGATATTTTCATAAAGAATATTAAAGACGGTTATTAAGACTCACAACTGAGAAATTTAACACTGATTTGCACCAACGGGAGCTTTTTTAAGTTTAAAGATTCATCTGACTTAACTGTAAGTGCCCTGCTCTGAGTCTGAGCTTATTGCATTTGCGTTTTTTTGGATCTTTGGGATGCTCCAGTGAACATGAACTTCATGCCGACGGCCTCAACTCCCTTCTCTTCTCTTGTTTTAAAAGATGGGCTTGGCTACATTCCTCAGCGTAATCCTCTCGAACTGGGCCACACCCTGGGCAGAGCAAACACGTGGGGGGGGGTGCAGTGGTAGCTAATGTACCTCACACTCACTCCACACACACACAATGAGGCTGACTTGGGCCTAATGTGAGGCTGCAGTAGATGCGGCATGCTTTGATGAGCCCCTCTGAGACCCCAACTGCTGCCGTTCCTTAAACAGTCCACATGCATGCACACTCAGTTTCTTGCCTGTGCAAACCATGCCAAGTTTAATTTGATCCCCATGATTTCACCCCATAGAAGAGTTTCAAAGACCATATCGGTGCTACACGCAGTACAGACTGTAAATCTTTGATGCCAAAAGAATAAAGAAAGAAGAAAAAAAGAAGAATCACTTGCATTTGTGGAAATGAATATCTTTTACTTCCTATTATTAGACCAACATGCCAAGATGATTTGTAATAGATACACTTGAGTCATGTAAAAAAGGTGTTTCACATCTCAGACTTTCTCCTTTCATTGTGTGCTAATATTGGATTCACTTATCCATGTTTACTCTCCATTCAAACCTATTTTTTATCCACCTTTTTCCTGTTTTGAAGCATAATTCTCATTTTGACTAGTTGAGTTTAATTGGACTGCCACTGATCAAAAAAGTAGACACATAAGCTGTTTCTAATTTAAGAACCAGATGTGTGAAATTGTACATCAGTTTCTTTATCATTGCACTGCTGTTTTTTTTTTCTTGTTTGTCCTCCAGTAGATGAAGTGTGGTGGGCCATTTCCCTTTTTTCTTTTTTTAATGTCAGCAGCCAATCTAAAAATAAAGCACAAAGCTTGGCAGTAGTCGTTTACATTTAATAGTGGTGATTGCAGTTTTGTGTCTAAAACAAAAATAGAAAAGGAGCACTATTAAACCCTTAGTCCCTACATTTATTTACAGTTATATTAAAACAAAAAAGAAAAAAGAAGGAAAAAGAAAAAGACAAGAATTAAATAAAATACAGATGTGAATAAAGGGGAATAATACATGAATCATGTAAAGATAAATGCACAGAAATAGATAAATTAATAATAAATGAATAATGTAAAAAAAAGTTAGAAATAATAATAAATTAAATAAAAAGTTGTCACAAATGTGTGACTATAGGGGTTAAACTTAATGTCAAACTATACTCATGGGTTTATTTGTTAAATTGTAGTTTGAAGTAATTGCTTTTATAGAATTAAAATTAAGGAAGTATTTCTTTATATTTAGGAGTTTTTTTTTACCTGAACTCCCATTTTTCTTCTCTCTGAAACTTAAATGGATAGGATTACTGTTGTTCAGTTTCAGATTGAATAGTAGGTGTTTCTCAACCTATGAGCTGCCTGCAGCATGATGGAGCGACCAAGCACTGAAAATCTGTCCATCTGCTGTACCAGTGTCTCACCTGGTCTAAGTCCACCCACTACCTCTGAGTCATCCTCCGTTTCCATCGCTCTCTGCTGCCCACAGTGCTGATAAAGTGCTCCACTCTGCATGTTTTTCTTCCCTTTTCTTTTTCTCTCTGTATAAAACTGCATCTCAAATCAGTGCTGCAGAATCAATGCCATCCTCACATTTGAGGATTTTAAAGCCAGCTAGACTCAAACTCCCTTACCTCTGCAGTAGTAGCTGCTGTTGTGAGCACCTCTGCGGTAAAGCTGAAGGCAGATCTATGGCAAAGTCAGGCTTGCTGTGCTTTGACCTTTAGCATTGGTCTCATCAATTATTGATGCATAGTTTGATCATCAGTCAGAGACTGACTCGGATTGTGTGAGAGAAGCATTTATTTGCCTGATTCGTTCAGTAGAATCTCACATTTTAAAATGTATATAATGTTTGGAAAATCAGGAGCTGCAACCAGTCAGTGATGCCAGCTGATGGTGTTTGATGGCTTTCTCTGCTTGCTGCTGTAACACGTGAATTTCCCCGTCAGTGGGATCAATAAAGTTCATCTAATCTAATCTAATCTTTAACGTGACACATTTTAAATATTCAAATGCATCTTCATCAGGATCATGTTGACTCTTTTCCTCAGACTTCTTTGGTTCTCTTATTGTTAAAAAGTGGACAGACTAACAAAGACAAAGCTACCCAGCTACACAGACATATATAGCTACACACTTACACACACCTGGGGAGCTACAAACAGTTAAACAGACAGGCCCAGCTGTGTCCCATGGGCCAGCCTTTATAATGAGACAGAGATCTTCTTAATTGGCTTCATCTAATGAGGCAACAGAAATACAATCTTCAGAGGCCCTACAGTAGAATGGCTTTCCTGCACGTTCTTTGTCAAACAGACAGCTGTAAAACCAGGCCTACCATGACATCCCAGTCCCCTGTGAGGAAATGTCATTGGTGAGGTTGACAAAATGTATTTGCACCTTTAATAAATTCTCCCATTAGCCCGTTTAAGACACGTTTACTTGGTGCCAGGTTTGGATCGAGTCTTAAGTCTTTCATTTAAACTGCGCTTGCAGTGATTGGTATAAATTTGCTCTCTACAAAGCAAATGGACACTGTAGTTTTCCCAGGTTGAACTTCTCTTTGCTAAAAGGTGTCTGTCTCATATCCTTGACGAAGCCTGACAAGTGGCAGTGACTTGGTACTGAGTTAAATGGAGCTGCGTCTTTCTAACCTCTTTCATACATCAGAGGTTAATGTTTGACATCTGGGAATGTGCTGACGTCATTTTTGGATACTATTCAGCGCCGATAAACATGTACAGCACCCGATACTGTTGCCCCGTCCAAGCTAGCGGTATTATTTGTGGCACAGTCTCCCCCCCCCACCTCACAGGGTGGCCTATAATGTAAAGGTCAACTTCAGGCCATTACAACATGATCCAGGACGGGGAGGGGGTGCATGCAAAGTTCATGGACGAAAATGAGATGGCCAATTTCGCACCCAGCAGATGCCTGTACTAGTGACCCACTGTGACAGGTGGGAGACACTAATTGGCAGTGTGCACCATCACAGAGGGCTGAACTCATGGTGGGTGAGGAAATGAAGGGCAGAGATTGGTGCCACAAGTCACTCTAGCATTCACAGATTTTACAGTCGTTGCTTAATCCTGTTCTGTTTGCATTCCAAGACTGACTCTTTTTAGCTAAACAACTAAAAGATTACCTTCAAGAAACAGAAAAAAAACAGTGTGGTGATGATGTGGGTGAACAGTTTGATCGATATGTTTTACCTTCATCTGAAATTTGAAGATAAAACCCCTTCATGCAGCTCAAACACTGAGTCACGCCTCTGGTTTATAGATCTCAATTCTTTGACCAAGGGGGGCCTATTATTTTACCCATGCATAAGCTCTCTTCAGCTCTCTGTTCTTCGATCACATGAGAACTGTTTTCATCATCTCCACGTGGGATTTGATGCGATTCAGCCCACAGGAGTTTGCAGAGGCCTCGGAGGCCTCATCACCACAACCAACAAACAACACTCCAATCCACGTGGTACTGGATTTTATTCCCCTTTGGTGGGACACACCAAACTGAAATTACCCAACCATTTATGCAATTATGGTTTCCAGTAACTATTCCTGTCTAGTCTAGTTTTTCATTTAAGGAGGAGCCACTTAGAAATAGTATTCATATTTACATGATTAACCCTTGTGACTCGCTTTACCATCATTTTGGGACAAAAATGTCCTCACCCAAAAACTAGAATAAAAACATTACAGATAAATATTTTCTCCCACTTTTTGTCCTTCAAATTGCTCATTAAGCTTCAGTCCTAATCAAAATTTCCAAAATACTGTATGTAATTATTCAAATTGTTGTTAACCTTTAAAGTCACATGATATTACTGTTGTAAACAAAACACAACCCAACATTTTGTATAATAGGTTTTAGGTGACTGGATTTTATTTAAAGTTCAGTCTTAACAAACTAAAAATAATAAATAAAATCAAAAGATTGATGTTGGTGATTATAATTTACTACCCTTTTAGGTCATTGGTGGATAGAAAAGTCCTCTCACAGTATATTTTATTTAACATCGTCCTCATCAAAACTACCAAATATGTAATTGTTGAAATTATTTTAACCTTTTAAATGTCAATAATTACAAAATGTCACTTGACCAAAAAAAAATAAAGTGAGGTATTTCCTTTAAAATACATGTTTGGGAGCTAAGGTTTTTATTTTATTTTATTTTATTTTTCTCATTCTTAAGTGTGCTAAAAATAACAACATTGATTTTTATCTTTAAAATAAACCCCCCTCAAACATGTATTACATAAAAAAACTTATTTATCTAATAAAAACAATGACATCATGTGATCAAATTGGCATTTTAAGGGTTAAAATTATTTGACTAATTACATATTTGTTACTTGTGATTACAAGTTGAGCAAAACAAAAGTGGAAAAGACTTTTTGATCTAATGTTTTTATAGCAGAGGACTTTTTTGTCCCCATATGGGATAATGCAAACAAAAGAGGAAAATACATGAAAGGACAAAAAAGTCCCAACGCAAGGGTTAACTATGAGACAAATTATCTCTACACAGGAATAACTTAAACCTTAACCTGATTGCTAGTTCTCACTGTGGTAACTGGACTCTACACAGCCTCAGCAGTTTGAATAACTTTTTTTAACCAAAGCTTTAATCTCAGAACTGGAGAGTAAGCAGCCATGCAACATTTCTGCCCCTATCTGCTGAGTGTGTTAGAAAGAGGCTTTGATGAATAGATCTGCTCTCTCCCTTCCATCTCATTATCCTCTTTTATCTGTTGTATGGATTTACACAACTCCTCAACACGCTCTGACATGCTGTCGATAGCGTCAGCAGGGAGTGAAATTTAGCCCAGGCTTCTTAGTTTTTACTTATTTATTAATTTCTCGGATTGTTTGCCCAATTTCTCTCATTAGTATGGCTAGTAGTTTTGTGGAGCAGTTTTTGTTCCGATCACTTCGGAGTGATTGAACTCTGCAAAGAAATATAAAATGAGGAAATTAGAGTAAGGTCTTTCTGCTGTTTCCTCTTGGGGCCGTGACACAGTTCATTCTGGGCCATCAACATCATGTAACCTATTTCTGTTAAATCTTTCACTGCTGTGACTAGTTGAAGTTGCCCATTAGCTGTAGGACACCTGTCTTATCAGTGTAGCGCTGACAAGCTAACAAGCAATGTTAGCTTGTTGAAAGCAGGTTAATGCCTCTGTCTGTTAGCTGTGACTCACCCCTAAACTGACACATATGGGAATGTCATTGCTGAACCTTTCTTTAGTTTGTGTGCAGTTGTAAAGGTGTGTCTGCTGCTTCTCTTCAAACATGCTGCAAGTGAGTGAGCACATGTTTGCTTTTTATACCTGTACAGTACCTGTCGGCTTCAACCTGGTGCAAATGTGCTGCATTGATACCTGTGTGTGTGCACAGATTAAATGAGCTCTGGAGGGTGGGTTTCATGTCTCAGCAGGTCACAGATGATCAGATTAACTGGAGCAGGGCTCCAGCCTCAAGCAGGATTAGCAGCAGGGGCCAGGGCTTTGCAGGCGCCTCACAATGGTGTCGTTGCAGCCGCGCTCTGAACATTGCCTCCTCAAAAGACAGTTAAGACAATGACACTCATACCCAGCAGGGGTAATTACCTTAGCCACCATCTGAATTTTGCTGGCTTTGACTTTATCTTCCTACAAAAAAAAAGAATTTTTTACTTTTTTATTTGTTCATTTATTTGAAAATGACACATTTGCACATTAATGGACATAAGCTAGCTACACAGTTAGCCTAGCAGAAAATTTACATCTGTTGTCCCTGGATATGTCACAGACAAAAACAGTCGCAGTTTTTCCAGTGATTTTAATTTGACATATTCCTTCATTTCCTGTCCAATTTTTAGGACCTTTTTGTACCATGACCCTACAGGTTTATGTGCATTTACAGGAATGACCAGTTTGAGAAACAGTAGCCAATATGAGAGTAAATCATGGCATGCAGGAACATTCTGACCTCACCAACAGTCAGTGGTGGTCCACTTTGTTCGAAGTTAAATTTGATTTTGTTTTTGTGATATGTTAGCCCATAGATACATAATGTGTACTACAGTGGGACACCTATTTAAAGGCTGTTTTGTAGCATATGCATAGGTGTGCATGACGTTTGCAAATCTGCCACTTCATTGGACATTCATGAGTCATCCAACATACTGACACTCACTGAAGAACAAATACATATTATGATTTACTGAGCCAGTTGTGGATTTGAGATAGCACTGATATGAGCATGTGAGCAGCTTCCTGAGGGTTTGTCGGTTGTGTAAAAGTTACAGCATGTACGTGGAAAATTATATTTGTCCTAGACTCCTACTGGATATTTCAGGTGATTTGACACTGTTGACCCCAACACACTGTCATCTGTCAGTTAAGTAAGATTTCATCCATGTCATGGCTTTTTCAGAAAAATGCACCAACACAGTTACAACTGTCAAGAAAGGATTTGTTTTTTACTTAAAAGTAAGCTAAAAGCCAACTTGGTGGACATGGAAACCAAACAATGATAAACAAGGGTGTTATTTTTAATCAGATGTTCAATTAGGAGTTTAGAAACCCACCTTTCAATTATCTTAGAAACGGGTAGGATGCTAATCTATCTGTAGGTGTTTATAATTGTGTTTTTTTTCTCTTATAAAAACTCCTTCGTATAAATCCTTTACCTAATGTGACCGATGAGTTTAACGTTGATCCACTATGTGGACAGCTCTGAATGTTGTCTGTAGTCTGCAGGCATTTTGCATACACTAGTCCTGAAAATCTCATTTACTGTTCTTTTTTTCTCATGCAGCTGTGTTATATTGTGGCCTTTAAATACAGTCTAAAACAAACTTTTTTAATATTTCCTAGAACTGCTTGACCTACAGTCACAAGCTCAGAGTGCCAGCAATGTATGATGATAACGCGAGCATGTGATTTTCAGCTGATGCTGCCATTCTGGGATGTTGCCACACAGACTTGCAGAGAAACAATGTGATCAAAGCCAGATGAAACTTTAAAACAGAGTGTGAGGAAAACAAGATAAATGGACACTTTCTTTTGCTCAAGACACTTGATCAGCAGCCATTATTACATGCCTCAGATGGAGGTTGGAGTGTTTACTTCTGTGCCCTGTATGTGAAAGATTCATGATATCCAGGCGTCCCAGGACAAACAAGCTCTAACAGAACAACATACTTTATTACATCGCAAGTCTGCTCTCCTTTCTCTGTGTGTACATCTTCCAAGCCTTCTCCTCCTTTTTATCCGTGGGTAATCTCAGGCATGTCAGCAGCACTACCACTCCTTCATCTGTGGGATTACAGCTTCTGAAACAAAAGCACTTAATTACTGCTGAGGCAACACAGTCTTATGTGTGTCTGCTGTGTGTGTGTTTCTGTCTTAAAGATAAAAAAGAAAGAAAGAAAGAAGGTCGAATATTTCCCAGCTTGCTTGTTTGTATTCACTACTATTATTTTTAATTGTCATGTTGTTTAATAGGTAGGCAAATGTACCTGTTTACGATATAATTAGGACTGAGAAGGGAGTGTGGAGCCAGGCTTTTACTACAGTTTTACATTTAAATGACCCACTGTTCAACGCTGATCCCTGATCTCCATTACCAGCATAAATGTAACCAAAAAGCTTTTGGCTATCATTTCAAAATGGATTTTTAGTGTTTCCTGTGGTCCTGTAGCCTCATAGCTTCAAACAGACCCATTAGCTCAAACCGAACCATTAGAGCCCAAAAAACAAAACAAGATCCTTAAGAGGAAGCATTCTCTGTCTGTAAGGATAAAGAAAACCCCTGTCCATGTGCATCCAGCGCCTCACTACTTAACCAAGCGCTGGGATCACTGGGTCTGCTTCTTTTCGGTCTTCTGAGCACTAGAGTGCTGGTATTTCATAGCTGGGGGTTTTCTTCAAAGTGACTTCCTCATGAACTGTTAAGAGGTCGAACCATAACCAGCTGTTAGCATCCCAGACAAAAGACTCTTGGAGTAAACTGAGAAAGGGGAGGAAGAAATAAAACCACGGCCTGGAAAAATCTAATGCAAAGAACACTTAATGGACAAATTTAGACTGATTGAAAAAGAAAATATAATTAATGATTTGCTTAGAAACCTACTTGTACTAGCTATCTGTAGATCATTTCACACACTACTGTCCTACATCTTGGTGCAGCAGAAGCCATGCAAGACTTATTCAGGCCAGAGCAAAGTGTCCAATAAAGTCAAAGCAGCCTAAATTACAACTGCATGCACCACTCTCACTTCAGTTTTACAGTGTAACATTAACAGCATTACCAGCTGGACAGATGTGCTGCAGAGACAAGCCACTCAACTTAAATGAAAAGAGATACGTGAGAATATTACGAGGGAGAAGGTGAAATTGTGAGCGCTTTCTCAGCTCCTTTCTGCGCTGGTCAGTCCAGTTACAAGAGGCTTTTTGGCCATGCTGCAAGTGGATTACACATATCACAGGTTTCATGTCAGAAGAATTTGTGTCAGTTTCTCACAGAGGCCCTCCTTTTTCATGCTGTGCAGCATGAAAGGATAAACTGGAAGAAGAACGCTGAAGCCACCCAAAAACCAGACACTTAAGTACATATTTAAGCCCTAGAAAGAGATGCCTCTGTGTTTACTTAGATGCCTCTTTTAGGGAATAATAAGCATGTTGTGTATTCTCTGTGCATCTTTTGCTCACCAGAATCAGTGTGATCTGTGTTATATTTGACTAGCCACGCTATTAGTCACACTCTCATCTCTATAACCGAAAGATGCTGCTGCGTCTTGGTCTTGGTGTTGCAATCACTTAGCCATGGCCTGCTTTTTGCTGATCCTTCTCCATTATCCTCCTCTGTGATTGTTCTTTCCGGATTGCTGTCTGCCAATACTGGCGGTCACACTCCAATCGATCAAGCCGCTGAGCGCTGAACTAGCAAGAGAAAGTGACCACGAGGACTAAGATATGTAAATCCTGCCCAGCTTTACAAGAGAAAATGGGAGCTTAAAGTAGAATTGCTTGCACACACACACACGTACTGTATATCTGATCACTAGCCAGTGCATCAATATTGTTTCTCAGACTGAAATGTTGAAGACAGAAAAGATAGCAAGCACTCATGTCATGTATATTCATTTTGAATCAGCACTAGGACACTAGTCTTCCCATTGAGGGCGACTGGACGCATAGTGGTGTAGTATAACTGTGTTTTCCAGGACATTTACAGCCTATAGGCAGCCACTCTCTGTCTCCAGCAGACCTCAGGATAGAGCGCCTATTGAGAGCAAAATGCAAATGTTACAGTGCTGAACGGAGGGGCCCACAACTGAAGCGCTATTCTTTGGAGCGGGTGGAAGACTGGCCCTCTGTGTCTGTGCCACCCACAGACACACAGCAGTCATCACTCTGAGCATTCAGTTGGGCTGATGAAGGAGGAGAGGGGGGCTCATGGAAAGGGCTGCAAACCACTGCTGAAGATGCCAGGGTTAAAGCCCAGTTAGGGATGAGACATTTGGACCAGTGCTTCTTGTGAATGTATTTATTATCTCTGGGATTGAGCTCTCTAATGTCTGTCAGCTTTTGCAGTTTTATCGCCCCACGTTTCATAAGATGCAGCTGGGTAGTTTTTCTGTAATCTCACTGACAAAAAGGCAGACAGAGAAACAAACAGCTCTGTAAATGCTGCCCGTCTCGTCTCTCGCTTTGGTGGAGCAATTAATCTAATATTGGCAGTGAATCAGGTACTCCTGGGGCACAACTGACTCATAAGGTAGTCGTTTTCTGTCTGTACCTGCTGATCATTAGGAAAATATTCTTCCTTAAAATGACTTCTGTTGATTGTTGAAAATGCACGGAAAGCTGAGGTTGAATGGATCACTGGAAAACAGAAATACAGCAAAGAAGTGGGTCGCTGACAGTTCAGAATGGTGTGTTTTTATCTTTACAGCATCACAACGTGATTACCCTCAATGCTGTAAAAGTTATGTTGTGTTCAGGCAAGTAAAGTCTTGCATCCTTGTCAGAAATCTGTCAATGTTTGCCTCGTATATTTTTATGTTTTTTTCTCTTCATCTTTTCATGATCAAGGTTTGTCAGACAGACAATATCCTAACTTAAATGTTATGAAGTACATCAGTTCTTGATATTTATAAATCTGACGATACCTTTTGATTAAGCTAGTTTCAGACACATTAGGGACATTTAAAATTTTACAGTAACCAAGGTGATGTCTTCACATTATATTTAACCCTTAAAATTGCAAGCCACTTTTGGTCCACCTTTTTTTTTTTTTATGTAAAATTGCATGTAGAAGCTCAACAGTCAACATTCAGACGAGGGCTGGGAGATATGGCGGAAAAATTATTTCCCTGGACATCCTCAGTTGTCAAATTATGGGGCTAAAATGATGTAAAATTAATGTATCAAGAGATATAGCACCATAAAGGCCAACCAACAATCAAAACAGTACTTTGTAGAAATAACACACAGTACAACAATAACCACGTTTTCTCATCTGCATATCATTTTCTCAGGTCTTGGGATTCAGAAGAAAAAGATATTGGCGTTGCTACTTTTGCTATGCTACTATCTAACTACTATCCTCAGAAATCCAACTCCAACTCAGTTCATTTTTGCCACCACCACGCATCAAAACAGCCTTCTTGGCTTTATTCCAGCCATAGAGGACCATTATTTGGTTCTTTCCAGACAGACATAACATTCTTGTCACTTGTTGATCTTTGGCTGCTTTTGGTTGGATATTATTGTCAATTTAAGCTCTCTGATTGGTTGAAAGTTTGACAGGAAGTGGCTTCACCATCATTTCTGGATACAAATAGAGGTGTCTTAGCAACATAGTAGCGATAGCAATCTCTTTTTTTGTTACAAAATGTGATAAATAATCATGTTATCATGGATTATTCATTGTGGAATTACCATACGGAGTTAATAAAAACTACATTTTGTATCTAGATGAGATATAAATGCCTAGAAAACTTCTGTAGATCAGCTAAAGGATAAGCTATCGATCACAATTTACCCCACAGGGTTACACGCCATCATTCCTGAGACACAAAGCGAGCTAAATAAGCAGGCTCAGGGGCATCAGTGAGTTTTAAGGGTTATCATTACAAGAAATAAACAACTGAAGGAGCATTGATAGCTGAAGAGAGTTCAGTGTTAAACGGTTTATGTAATATGTATAAATAAATAATTATATGAATTTACAAACTTTTTTTTTAATGATTTTAGGGAATGTTCCTGGAGTGTCTGATTTAAAAAGCTTAAAGCTTCAGCATAAGTTGCATATCATAAAATAACAGATAGTGTATCTTTGATCTCTCCCTCATTGAAGTACCGGTATGTTTTCTCTGCAGTGCAAGGATGGGATTATCCAGTAACCATGGTAGCTCTGAATGTATCCCAAAGCATAGATCGTACAATAAGAAATGGTCGTGTGAGCCACCCTGGTGAAAGGTGTCATTTCTCTGTAGCGGCGACGGACGCGTGAAACAGAGGTGCCACAGTGCTTTAAAGATCCTTTTCAGAGAGAGCTGCTTGAAGGCAGTGCAAGCGATGAATGAATCTTTGCTCCGAGTGGGTGACTTAGACACAAGGCATGGTGCGCTTGCTGTGCGTGGGCGTTTGGGTATTTGTGTATACCACCCTCACAAAAGCATAAAGGTTTAAAACCAGACGATGACACGGTGTTGTCATCTGTCATGCATGCTGCTTTCTAGCACCGTCATCATTGTCACTAGGAATCGTGACCCATAAGCACTGCACGTTTTCTATGTGATGCAGTGCTGCCTTTCCACTAAACTTACCTCATCTTAAGTGCTTTTAAATCTGAAGTGCGGTCTCTCAAACTGCAGCTCAGACCATTCAGTCACAATCAAATGAGCACTTTCCAGTTTTATTGCAGCTGCTTTTACATTGTAATAGCTTTACTCTACCTTGCTTGACATGATAAGAGACATAATTTGACTGATGAGTTTGATGAATGCATCAGTTTGGACTGAATATACAGTTATGTACTTATTAACTCACTGTCAATACCTGGAAGTATTTTACAGTATATATTAGGGCTGGGCAATAAATCAAATTTTC
>CM047998.1:15994603-16035285 GCA_026261665.1 Melanotaenia duboulayi
ATCTAACAACTGAGGCTGTCCTGAAAAAAAAAGTCATCTGATCATTTGTAACTTAAATAATAATAAAGAAAAAAACAAAGTGGACCAGAAGTAGCAAAAATATGGCTCTGAGTTTTAATGTAATGGTTTTTGAGTTAATTTCCCCTGAAGACATGAGTCAATCAGATTATTTCCTAGTTGAAACACGTCATGTTAGACCAGCTCGGTTGCAGTTCATTAGATTAACTTTTATCTAACATATTACTCTGTTTTGAGATTGCATCTCAGAGGAGAAAGATCATAATTTTTGCCTACTATTTTTAGTGTTGCAATGCCCAAACTTCCCAGCTGCTCTCAGAAGTTATTCTGCAGTCAGTGGTAGACCATGGTTGCACTGGACTGCTGCCAGATGTGCGTGTTTAACTGCATCAATGAATGGCTTGATGTAACTAAAGCAGAACATGCATGCTCAGCAAAGTCTTTCCAGGATGCATAGAGGTTGAAAAAATTTTTTTTTTTATCTCTGCACTTATTACCACTGTCTGTCTCTACCACTGCTCTGCACAGCTGTGCTCTCTGTTCATTTGTCTGTGATGCCTCTCTTTTTTTTTACTTCTTTACCACTTTTCCCTCTTGATCCCCTGTTTTTTCCCTGTTCTTCCTACATGAATTGATCATTTTGTACTGTAGTCACTTTTTAGTTTAANATCCCCTGTTTTTTCCCTGTTCTTCCTACGTGAATTTATCATTTTGTAGTCACTTTTTAGTTTAAAAAAAGAGCCAAAACAGCAAGACATAATTAGGCTGCATTTTTTTAAAAAAACTTTAGAAGTGGTGATAAACTTCCTCCCTTCTTTCCAACTGCAGCAGACGTTTCCAGTCAGCCAGGGTCTGGGTACCAGCGCAGGTTTGAGCTACACACCTTACCTGACTCCGATGTCGCACAGCATGGGTCTGGTTCCCACGGATATCCTGCCCAATACCCCCGTCATCGTCCCCGGCAGCCCACCTGTCTCGGTGACCGCCGGCTCGTCCTCCAACCAGAAACTTCTGCGTACCGACAAGCTAGAGGTGACCCACCCAAATCAGTCTTCACACTCTTCTAAAAAACTACTTGGCAAATCAGAGCTAGTGAGCTTGTGAATTATAATTTTAATCGTAGGAACTATCACAGTGGTTCTTCATGTAAAGCCCCAGGATTTCTGCAATGTGGAAAACATGGAGAAAATGTGATGTAAAACCTGGAATATTAAGGAATTTGCTCACATGTGTCAATGAAACTACTGATACAAGAGACTGCCTTATATTTAAAAAAAATAAATAAAAACCTGGTTTGTAGCCAAGTCATATACGGAGACTACAGTATGCAGCTGGTCCAGGTTCAAATCCTGGCCCAGGTACTTCCAGTTGTCTCTTAGTTCTGAGCACACGACAGTAGGTGGCGTCATTACCAGGTAATAAGCGTTCCCCCTGCACCAACTTGGGGAAAAAATAGACGCCTCCAAAATAGCCAAATTGCAAGCGTCTATAATTTTCCCGTATAAAATTAGAAAATCACAAACCAGCTGTAAAAATGTCCACCGTGAGAACACAAGTCATTTCACGAACAACACCACCTTAACAACGTAATTATCAATAAGAAATCATATGCCGCTTTAAATTATATTTAAAATGTGGTTGCAGTGTGATTTTAAATGTTTTTAAATGGCAAATTGTGATATTGATGGCATGAATATAAAACACTTTTAAGTTTCTCTGGAAAAGAAATCTAAATAAATGATTCTGTGTCACAAAAAGTTTCTGATGTGGCACCAAATGATTAAATTCCCCAAAAACCTACTTATCTAAGCCTTGTCCATAACAGCAGGATCTTCTCTATTATTTGTCATATTTTGCTTCCTTATGACAATTCTTTATTTAATTGCCTTTAAGTTAAGAAACATGATTTTATTGTCTCACTAAGGTAATGAAAGGCCTGTGTGAGATAAATGACGTGAAAACTGAGGTATTAGGATTTTAAAGGGATTTTAACTGAAATTTCCTTTAACCCCCAGTTAAACTAAGAAAATAAACAACTTAGACGGTCTCCATCTGCCCTCCTGGCAAACAATCTGAGTGATTGTAAAAGAGTACATGCGTTTTTTTTTCTTTCTCTTTACTATATTTATCAAGATAAACAATAATCTCTCTAAGACCTGGAGGTGCTGCGTAGGCGTGTGCCTGTTTGTATTTTTCTGCAGGAGTGCTATCACTTAGCAACTGCACGAAGCGGGCTCTAATTAAACACTATTCCTCTGAGACACATACACACTCCTACACAAAGCCATCATGTATGTGCACACGTGTGTGCCCACAGGTTTTCTGTAAACGTGTAGGTGGGCTTTATTATAAAATCTGTGCATATGTGTGAACACTGGTGTGTCCCAAGGTCCAAGTCAAGCACAGGCCCACTAGGTACGAATAAATACAGAAATAATAGTAATTAATAAAGGTTTTAAAAATTAATCTTCTTCTTCTTTGTGCATGCATGCATGTGTTTGTCTGTCCGTATCTGCCTGTCTTTGTTCGTCCGCCTTGCTTTCCTGCTCCCAGGTTTGCCGCGAGTTCCAACGAGGCAACTGCGCCCGCGGCGAGACGGACTGCCGCTTCGCCCACCCGAGTGACAGCCCCATGATCGACACCAGCGACAATACGGTCACCGTCTGCATGGACTACATCAAGAGCCGCTGCTCCCGCGAGAAGTGCAAGTACTTCCACCCGCCGGCCCACCTGCAGGCCAAGATAAAGGCCGCCCAACACCAGGCCAACCAGACAGCTGTGGCTGCGCAAGCTGCCGCCACAGCTGCAGCCATGGTGAGCACACAACACTGCAGACCGACTACTGTATCTACTGTCTACATAGTAATATGGCAGAAAACACTTACTTCATTATTCTAATGTAGTAGCTGAACAAATTTCACAAGGTTTCTGCTTGTTTTAAGTGCTTGTACGATCTGGCTGAGACAAAAAGGCTAATTTAGAAGCTTTTTTAACTTTCAAATGAGGACTTTAAGACAACAGCGCTTATATGATTTATCTTTTATATTATTTGTGAGTTGGATGAATATGTGATTATTAGAAGATTTAATTTTTGCGTAAGAAAATTAATTAAATTATATACAGTGTTAGTTGCACATCAACTTAAACCTAGTGCTTCTATTACAAAACTGATGTGCCTCTGTGAGCAAACTAGCCACATATGGCTTTATTACAAGTCATCTTGACTTAAACTATATAAGTAGATGTTTCTGCAACATAAAATGTGGAGCACTGTTTTATTACTGCACAAAACATGCCCACCTCTCCTAGTCTATTCACCATCAATAGTTATCTCAAAGTGGGGCAGTTGTGTACAAAAAACAGGGTTTTAGTGACACCTAAACACGCCAGTGTAAGGCCACAAGAACAAACAAACTGTCCCGTTTTATTCTCCGATGTCCTTCATTTACACAGAGGCAATGTGCTAGCTCACTCCCCTGCAGCCCACTCCACTGCTCTCAATGAATGCCCTTCTCTACAGATCAGTACAAATTGAATCTAGGGGGAATGAGGATGCAGTATCATGGACGGAGGGGGTGTACCCTCCTAGGCCTTAACTTATATAAAAAAAAAAAAAACAATAAAAAGCAACAGTGAGGGAGAAAGTCAGACTTAGATATTAGCCATGTTTACATGTTAAAAATGTATTTAATTGGGTTACAGTTGTGATCAGAACTGTACTGTTTACATAAGAAAAGATTGGCATGTTTACATGCATCACCTGTTTGAAAATAAATCCTTTTAACCGAACATACCTGATTGGAATGTGATACAAAAACTTCAAGGATTTAAAATTGTTAAGGGAACTGAAATCAGTAGGAAAGCAAAATAAAATAAATCGGAAATCACCGCTTCTTCTTCTACTGTTTCTGAAAAGTGAGAAAATTCGGCGCATGTTAAAATGATTTATTCTATTTAGACTCGTGATACAAGCTTAGTGTAAACGGTACAGACAAAATGACCAGAGCTGTAACTTGATTAAAGACATCTTGCATGTGTAAACATGGCTAACGTGATCGGATCAGAATCTTCCAGTCGGTGTGTTTACATGAAGCATTTTTATTCTGATCAGGCTTTTAATTTGAATACTATAAAAAAGGCTGGTGAGAGGAGATTGTCTTGACTGCCCCCCCTTACATACACCTTTCCCCAGACGGCTCTGAGTGGCTTCTTTTGAATGGTCCTTTGGCTACTGCACTTGCTGGCTGACTGTTTTCCTCCATGGCATGGGCATGCTTTACGCGTTGCACATACGTCTCATTGGCTGGCTCCATTGCTGCTTGCTCTCCCCTCTCCTTCCGGTATGAGTCCACAGTGTGGATGATAAGGCAGATGTGAGCGCAGATTAGTCCTGTTTGTGCACATTCTTCAATTTGACAGTGGTACAGCCTTAGCTCAACAGCCTCCCCATCAGGGATCAACGCTTTGTCAGAAAAAATAATGTTTTCTCCTCACAGCCCCACGCTTCATAGTCCTCCTCTCTTCCTTGTATACTCAGCTTTATGACCCAGTTCCAACATTACCTTCAGCAGATACAATCTGTGCCAGAGGTGAAGAGGGTTAACCTTAGGACAATAAGTTGTTTAGTCAGCACCTTTAATCCAATTTTCTTATAGCCCTTTGCCTAAGCCGAAACACTTTTATTAAAGCAGAGACCCAAAAAGCCTCTACTGATGCACTGCTGCAAATAGGTAATATCATTACCCATAATTCATTTCTTCTTAAACAAAACGTATAGCAAATAGAACAATAAGCTTACACACTAACTGAGACGGCTACAGTAAGAAGATTGGTTACTGGGATTAGGTTTTTCTTCTGCCACATTATGTGTTGCTTGCCATGCTGTGATCTTCTTCCTTTTTGCAAGTCAAATGCAATCATCTTTGCTTTCCATGTCACTTTATTAGACCATCTTCCATCTGAACTAACCACGGTGTTAAAGTCTGTTAATGCATTGTTGTTCCTTAACAGAAAATAAACTGTCACATGCTGTAAGAAAAGCCACATACATGAAGCAAGAGGCTTGTGCATGGTGCAGTGTTCACCACACCCATCTCATCTTTTTTTCCTCCCCACCCAGCAGTGACATCAACTAATAAGAATTTTTTTAATAGATAGTAAACAAAAGCTAAATCTCTGGCTAATATGTATTATTGTTAACTTGTCGGGTTAGCTCCCAATGAATATTAGATTATCAAATGCTTCTAGAGTTTAACCCCTTGATGCTAAGTGTCAGAAATATGTGACAAAACACTTACGTTTTTTATTTATTATTTTTTATTTTATAGTATTTTTTTATGTATTTGTTTTCATTTACTTATTTTATCAGTTTATCTGATTTATTTTATTCTAATATTTTCTTTTTTTTTTACCTTTTACATAATTGTAAATAAATTCAGGCATTAAGGAGTTAAAGTTATTTTCAAGGAATGTAAGAATAAACAGAGCTCCACATTCTCTTTTTAAGCTAAAACTTGTCACCTTCCCAAGTTCATTGATCACACTAACCAGCTACACGCTTTGAGAGTTTGTCACTCATTGCACATCAGAGACGGACGTGATCGCTAAGCTACTTTTTATCNTGTCACTCATTGCACATCAGAGACGGACGCGATCGCTAAGCTACTTTTTAGCATTAATGGTTGTAGCTGCCACGATGGAGACAGCCTTGCTCGTGTTCGCGCTAATCTCTGGTTAAAAATCTGCCCGTACAAACGTGTCCATGTCTTTCTGCCAGTTGTGAGGGCAGAGTTGAATAATTTGGCTTCGACCTGACCTCACTCACATCCCCATCTGTCGGGCGCGCTTTAGAAACACAAAAAAACCACCTCACGCCATCAAATAGAGTAATCCAGGAGCAGAGCTGTAGTCGTACTCTGTGAACTGAGTAGCTAGATCTCAGTTCAGTGTGAGCTCAGTTTTTGTAGCTACAATCAGCTGTGTTTACCTTCCTGCTTTTTTTCTTGCCTAGATATTCTAAAATCGGACTTGTTCAGATGTAGCTTACATTACTACTACATGCTTTCCCAGTAGTTTTGAAGTACATCTTAGAATCTTGCTGTTCTTAAAGGTTAATATAGATGCTTTTTTTCTTTCTTTCTTTTTTGGCTTTTGTACTAATTCAAAAAGTAGCAATGTTTCTTTAAAGTAAACAAAACAAATTTTTGTTTATGTGCATGCCTATTGTTTTGTATGTGGTATACTTGCATTCAGATTATTTTTGTTTTTGTTTTTTTCCTTCTCACCTATCCACAATGCAATGCTGTCCCCCATGATGCACCTCTGCTTGCTGTTACCTGTATGTTAATACGCTTGAATCCCATTGGCCCACTGCCATCATGTGCTCGCTGCCTGCTAATTAAAGACTCAGTCGACTGCCAAAGCAATGAAGCGACCCCTCGAGGCAACTGTAGACCTGGTACTTTGACCTTTCACCTTTTGCTTTGCATGTAGCTTCTTTAATTGTACTGTAGCCACTCACAGAATTTAATTTGGCTCTTTTGCTTTTGTGAAACACTGTAAGACATGTAAATGTATAGATATTAACCATTTGTGATCACCAGTGGAAATTCTAGATTGTATTTGACATTAATGAGCAACTAGAAAGTAATATTAAATTACTTCCAGCTATCAGTTTCTTTAATGTGTTGTTGCTATGTTGTAGTTTCTCATTGTCCTTGTGGTAGTTAAAGCAAGTTTCCATTTCTGTCTTGTTGTGCTGTGCATAGACAAATGAGACATTTAGAAAATATTAGCATTGCTTTAAATGATTATACAGTTAAAATCTGCTGTGCTTCTGTTGTGTGTGTGTTTTCTGGTGGCAAGGCGTTCCCTCACAGTGTCCTCCAGCCCCTACCAAAGAGACCAGCACTTGAGAAGAGCAACGGAGCGAGCTCCCTGTTCAACCCCAGTGTTTTGCACTACCAGCAGGCGCTGGCCAACGCACAGCTCCAGCAGCCCGCTTTCTTTCCCGCAGGTAAGAGCTCCCACTCTCCACACACACAGCGGCAGACAGGTATAGGTATGCAGAGCATGCACGTAGTTCACAAATACATCTCAGCCGTCCTCCAAATGATCACGATCTTATCTTTCTGAAGTTTCAACTACAGTCTTGTATTTAATTTAGAAACTATTCAGAAGAGTGGCACGCATGAATCGCTCTACTCTGATGGCATGTGCTAATGTTTTAACTGTTAACCACGCCATACCTAAACCCTGATTTACCGCCTGCTCATAAAAACACCTAATAGCTGCCAGGTGTGAGGGCAGTGCCGACTTTGATCAGGGCTACAAAACGTATGATATATTACCACCTCGATATGATGCACCTGCCAATCTTAATGCCCAAGCATATAAAAGAGGAGAAAAAGCCTTGAGACTATGTTTAGATTCCACCTTGAAAGGCAGAAGGAACCATTTTCTGTGTATAAACAGATATTGAAATATTTTTTTAAAAAGTGAATAGTTTCCCAAACTTATCAAGGTTACCTCCCTTATTTCTTTCAAGTTCTTTCCCGAGAGCCGTCAGGTTAGAAGCTAAATGAATTAACAGCAGCAAATGTGGTAGCCTGCAGCCACGGGTATAAATCATGAGAATGAGACTCCTGTTCCTCACTACCTGCTACCTGCCCTTCATCCCTTCCTCTTTGTTTTTGTTGGGTTAAAGTCAGTTTGCACTTACAGTTTAGTTTACTAATTTGTGGAGTTTCCAATGGTTGAGGTTTGTCCACGATGTAGAAAAAGAGTCTTCACAGAGCATCCATCTTGATTTGATTCGGTCCTGATGGAAGCCTGTGCACATCGTACTTAACACTGCATGATGCTGCTGTTTAACTCACCTCTTCAGTCTTACTCTGTCTCTTTCTTTGAGCTAAAAATTAAGTTGTTTTTTGTTCAATATTATTAGAGTTATTTGACCACTTGTAATTATATTAATAAATTTGCAGCGGTGTGTTCTTAATGTTTTTTTAACCCTTTATTAGCTTGCTATACTTTTTGGTGGAGAACATTTTTAGTGAGACTAGGTAAAAGAAAAAGTACTCATCAAAATTTCCTAACCTTAAATCTGTAACCTCTCAACAAGCAGCTTTACAACATGCTAAACATGGCTACATTTTCAAGATAATTTTTGGGTTTGCTTCATGTTTGCTGCACATAATCAACATTTTCCTGCTCATATAACCAATAAAGGGATTTTTTCTGCTTGCTTTTGTATACGGCTGCTGTAACAGTAGCATCTGAGCGAAGCTTTTTTTTTTTTTTTTGTCCTGTCTAACCTTGTTGTTGTTCTCCTCCCCCTCAATTAACCCATTTCTTTCCTCCTCTCTCCCTCTCTGTCTCCCTTCTCTCTCTGTCTTTCTCTGCATGAACACAACAGGGTCAATCTTGTGCATGACTCCTGCTAGCAGTCTTGGTAGGTCCTGACCTTCCCATTGCTCTCTCACACACTTTTGTCTTATTTAGGGTGGGAGTGGGGGGGTGTCTGCAGCCTCTTGCAGGTGAGACAAAATGTCATCGCTTTGCTGCACCACCCCATTATAGTGGTGATTAAACATTTTTATTTCTTTTCACTGTGAAACACACTTCAAATGTATATTTTGTATCACCTGAAGGAGTTGTGATATCGAGTTCTTGTTTCCCTACTGACTGACTTTCTTGCTAATGACTGTTTATGATTAAAGTTTCAGTAGGATGTGATCTGTTCTTAAGCTTTAGGATAGCTTCTGTTTGCTGTGCTGTGTTGATCAGGAAATTTAAATCAGTTTCCCAGAGAAATTATACAAAACGAAGGCTTTTCTCTTGGCCAAAAGGGATGGGAATTGCAAAAATTCTCAGGCATCTTATCAGTAAAGTAAACAGTGTTAAAAAAACTTCCTCAAATTGCTGCCTGGCATCTACTTGCTGCATAACTTCTCTGGGAAAAACAGCAAACTGATTTTCGGTATAAATTTCCTTATTTGTGATTGTAATCAGCTTCTCTCCTTTGTTTTTTTGTTTGTTTGTTTTTGTTTTCTCCCTCGCTTTCTTCTTCTTTTCTGTTTTCTGTCCTCCTCGCTTTGCATTGTGAATGGTTGCATGCCATCTGCCGGTGTAACCCTAACGATGGCTTGCTGGCTCTCTTGTCACATCCGCCACCATCAACAACAACAACAACAAACGTTACCGTCAACACTCACGCCGCAACTGTTACTATGGTTACCATAACGCTCCACCTACATGTCCATTGCTACCACCTCCTTCCCCCCCTCTCCCCCCGTTCCTCCTCCTCTTCCCTCTACCCTTTCCTACCCTCAAAAACAAAGTCCCAATGATGTACAGTGCTACGCCTGCTACTGTCTCTGCAGCAACTACTCCCGCCACAAGTGTCCCCTACGCAGCAACAGCACCAGCCAATCAGGTTTGCTCCTTTTAAAGCTTTCTTTCATCAGTCCCCGGAGCTCTGAATAAGTACTGCCTTCTAATGGTGAGCTGCAATAACCTGCAGCTGAGCCCACACCCAACATCTCCCCAATCATTCGTGGTTCATGAACGCCTGTAAGTGGGTGTTTTCCAGAACATATAACACTGAGGGGCTACCTGAGCCAGTGCACATCAAATCTTCTGCAAAATGCCTTAGGCACCCATGAAAGCACTTCTTCAGAGCTCCCACATTTGCAATTAGGAGTTGTGTTATGTTGCACCACTTCCTGGTTTTGTTTTTGCATGCTCTGTTCTAAGTTTTACTTTCTACTTTTTCTTGTTGTCAAATAAGCCTCTCCATCTGCAGTAGGGACGTCATCTGTTCTGCTTGTGTGCTATTGCGAAAAGAAAAAAAAACACATTTAGGCAAATACACACAGGCAGTCCATGCAGCTGGTTCATACGCTGTAAAAATAGCTTTCGTAACATAAGACTGAGATTTATGAGTATATGTCTTTTATTTCTTACTTAGTTACTGAATCCTAAAACTGGTTATTTTTTGCATAGTTTGAGATCACATTGTATTTTTCACTCCCAAGTTTTGCTATAAAAACTTGTTTCAAGACCTCCCAGTACCAATTCACAAATACTACAAAACTTAGTCACAATAATGTAAGAAAAAACAAGATTCTGACTATTTTCAGGTGAAATAATCTGCCAGGACATTAAGATAATTGAACTTGGTAAGATTTCATGCAATAAGAAATAGATTTTAGGGTTTAGACAAGTGAGAAATAGCTTAAAACAGGTTGTTAAATCCTTAAAACTAGCTTGTACGTGCTTCTTTAATTGGTTTTCATTGCTAAAATTGGATGTGAAAGAAAAGAGGTGACCTCAAGTAGCATGTAAAATGACCAGTTTTAGAATTTAATAACTAAGTTAGAAATAAAAGACATCAAAAGATGATCCTCTCTTACCTAGTGTATCACTCAGAAAGACTTCTTTGCTGGATAGAAGATTGTAAGACTTGGTTAGATAACAAATTTTTACAGTGTAACAGCAGCCATTTTGGATCTATTTACACTCCTCCCGGTTTCACTTTTTTTCCTTTAACCTTTTCCTGGATGAAGGATAAAAGGGATGATAAATCATTTGAAGAAACAGTTCCAGACTAAGCGTGTCAGGGTAAGATCGACAGGAAAAATGACCAGAGAAGCTGTCTATAAATGGCCTCTGAAAGGTGGCTCTCCTGTTGCTACATGTCAGCAGGAGCCGAGGAAGCTGGGCCAGGTTTGAATACCGGAATGACGCACGTGTGGCCTGTTTTAAACCTGGAAATTTCAGCACAATGCTGGCACTCCGGCCTCATGCAAGCAGCTGGTAATCATTTACAACTAAACCTGCACAGAGGTACTTTGAGGACACGCAGATGGACAGATGATACGTGTTCCACATGTTGAAATGCAACTGCCAGACAATCCTCACATTCAAAGAGCATAAAAATGTCCATAACTGGGCATGAAGTGGAAAAATCTCCCTGCTTTAATATCCTGAGAGTTGAAACCAACTTAAGTTATCAAATCATAATCAGGTGTTTGTGTATTAAACGATGCTTATATCCTGTGTGAAATGAAAAATGAGAAGGAAGAAAATGAATCATTTCTCCAAGAATTCCCTCCTCCCATTGTTAATCAGCTCTCTGCTCCTCATAGGCCGGCAGTGCACACACTTCCTGTGAGTCACTGTCTCTTCCTGTAATTGGCATGCAGCAGCAGTAGCAGCAGGAAGCAGAGTCGCTGTTTAAAGATGCATGTGGGACAAGGAGCCAGAGAAACACTGACGTCAGCCTCGGCTGTCTGTCTCCCTGCGTCCCCTGCTCCCTCCTCCCCGCCCTGCAGCTTGGACACGGCCGAACCGTCTCATCATCGGCCGTGCTGCGGTTTTATCAAACACAGATCCAGAGTCTTTTCATTTATGTTTTTTATTAAGAACGCATGCTGCTGAGCGCGCTGTTTTTAGTCACCCCGTCACTCAGCGTCTTTTTAATTAATTAAGACGTTGTTTCTTTAAGCTGGACAATTCATCAGACATTATGATGTTAGAAAGGGTATTTTTAGTTTCAGTGGAAGGAATCTAAAATGAGATAACTAACATGACCGTATGGGGTCAGCATGTTGAAGACATGCTGACAGGTTCAGAGTCTGGTCAGCTCGTGACCCTCTGAACCGTTTATGTGACATGATGAGCAGGAACCAATCACATCGTTCCATGTTTGAGCCTACATTAACTATGTACTGTGTGGTCTCTGGTTCTTTTCACTGGGGATGTTGTCATGGCGCCATCTATTGTTAGAATATTGCATTACATACAGGAATATTATATTAAGAAGCTCAACTAATTCCCTCCATGATTAACTCAAATTTACCCATATCATCATCATCATCCTTCTTATCTGCAGTCTAACTTGTCTGGGCTGACTCCCATACGAACCCATATGATGTGTGGTGTGAGCAGTACCTTGTGGCTTTGTCCTGCATTGGCAGCCACACGATGGCAGCCAGCAGCTCTTCTACCTGTCCTCTTTCTCTCTCTTTCTCTTCTTCTGTCTGCCTCTTTATGGCAAATTAGCCTTTGTTTCCTAAAGAGATGATGCACACAGGAAAGGGAATAGTTAGAAACTCTTGCTTTTATCTGCATGGACCAGGTTGGCAGCAACACCACAACTTAACAACAACTTAGGCAGAAAAGTGATATTTGTATTTATTAGATTCTTTCAGCTGTCTGGGATGTTGTTATTGTGGTAAACCCCTCTTACCTGTTGATTTAAGGTGTCAATATGCCTCAAATTAACAAGGTTTTGCAGGTCTATAAGCAGAAAATGCTGACTTTGACTCCTTTGCCAGTTGTATTCTGCAGTTTCACTGGTACATTTTGGTAAAAATGCATCAAAGAAAACAAAAAGGAAATTTCAGTTGTATGGGCATAGTTCCAATCATCTGATTTGAAGCAATATTGTGTAGTAAATAAGCCTCCGATAGGATAGAATAATAAACATGGTTAGACCCCGATTAGAACAAAAGTAAAAGTATTTGGACTTTAGAAGATACAACAAATACAACAAAACATCAGCTCTATTGTATGGAGGGAGAAAAGTGCCACAATTAAATACATAAAGGCAGCATTTAATAATTAATTAAATTACTCATTAATTTATTCAGTATTGAAATAAACAAACTCAGTACACAAATAAATGTATCATAACTACTTAAAAGTGTCTTTATTTAGGAAATGAATACATATATAATTAATCAAATATAAAAAATTACTTAAATTTATCAGTAGTTAATAAAATTGGATATAAATTGATAATTTATCAAATTCATAATTAATGAAATGTGTTTTTAAGTCATTTTAATTAATTAAATTTATATTATTATTTCAGTGGTTTTTATTTTTAATATTGAAATATCACTTTTCTAATAAAAAAAAAAAGTCAATTTGCATTTTATGCTGCAAGAATAAGGCAATAAAATTATGTGCGTAACTCAGCTACAACTTTTTACTTCTCTGTCTTCAGTGTCACATGATTATGATGTCACAATGGTGCTGCCAGTGTTAGTGATGATGATGTTGTCTTAATATTTTACTGGTTTAATGTAGGTTCTTGAGCACTATCCTTTATTATTCTTATTAAATATTACATTTTATTGCATTTAATTTAAGTAATATGAATAATCTTATATGTGTTTGTAGTTAAATTATTTTATCACTTTAAATAGTTATTTTCTTCTAATTTTTATTTAATTTACTCATTAACATATTTTCTTATTATTTTATAAGCGTTTCTGTTCTGATGTTTTATCATTTGTGAAGCACTTTGTTCACATGAGGGTTGTTGGAAAGGGCCATACAAATAAATTATTATTATTATTATTATTATTATTATTATTATTATTATTATTATTATTATTATTATTATTATTATTATTATTATTATCATTATTATTAACCCGTGTTATCTATATTTCATTTTGGACATTAATGCATATTGTAAAAGTGTGTGATTTCCCTTTAGGGGGCAAGTACCATAAACTAATAGTATCATATCAACAGGAAAATTTTTGGTATCACCCATCGCTATATGTATTAAAAATTTAAATAATAAAATCAAGACGAATGTCAATGTCATGAAATAATTCATTATACAGTGAAATAATTTTACATATCTTTATGTAAAATTAAATTATAACAAAATGTAATAATATATTAATTTGTTCATGTATTTATTTCGAATTTTAATAAATGAATAACACGTAAATAATTCTGTATTTATGTATTTCATTGTGTCACTTTTCTCCTTCCATACTGTCGTAGTCAAAATTACTCTAAATCCACAAAAATATTATGGCAATGTTGATTTTCTGTACATTTATTCTTCTAAATGAACTTTTGATCAAGTAGATAAAGTTGCTCTCATACAGGTAAACTAAAATTTTACATTTTCTTGTTTCTCTGTCTGTCTCTGTCCTGCAGATCATCCTGAAGTAAGCATCAGGAAGGGAATGGAGTGTCACGAAGCTGCACTAGGAAACCCAAAACAGCCCCTCTGTAAATACTACCTTGCCTCTCCCATTGAGGTCCAACAACCTGCATGCTAAGAGTGTACCACTTCAATTTAACCATAAGAACTGCAGTGCCGGTGTAACACACAGAAAAAAAGATATATACTGTATGTATTGCTAGAAAAGATTATTAACATGAAAAAGTCAGAAATATTCTTATGTATAGTGCATACAAAGCAGATACACTATAGAGGTCATTTTAACACCATGGATTCCCTCCTCTTGCATATTTATTATGAAAACCTCTGCACAACGTTAACCCCTTTTCATTAGTTAATCCAGATGTTTGGTTTGCACTCTGTGGGACATTCAGTGCGTAACGTCGAAGCGGAAAACAGGAAGAGTCGCAGGAAACCCATGCACAACCACACCTTCACACGCTGCGCTTTCAGGAGTTTCATTTTTCCTTTCGTCTCACACTTTGTTGGATGTCCTCGGGGTGGCCAGACTCGTGTTTACTTAACGTGGGTTCGTCCCCGACCCTCACCTGCCCCAGATGCTGTTAAGATGCCATGATGAAGCTCATCCTCCCCTCCAACATTTCATCAGACATCTTGCCAAAGCTGCAGCTTGGACGAGGTTGGTTCAAACCTGCCATGAAGCAGAGCCACGTTTTAACACCCTTCTAAATTATTATTATTTTGCCATTGCCCGTGCTGCAAATACAACACACTCGCCATTTGAGAGGAGCAGAGGGACAACACATGCAGTCCAAACAGGAGAAGATGGAGCCCAGTGTTGATGTAAGATAGTCGTGGCCATTACTGAAAAGAAGCCTGAAGGCTCGTGTCTGTGCCAAGGGCTCAAATAAAGCTGGAGGGGTTTGTTCCAGACATACCAAGCCTTTTGTGTGCACGCGTGTGTGTGTGTGTGTGTGTGTGTGTGTGTGTGTGTGTGTGTGTGTGTGTGTGTGTGTATGGGTGGGTGGTTTGTATCTGGAAACTGATGGTCTGCCGGCAGACTGCGACTTGAAGCGAGGACCAGCAGGTGATGGCAACACCAGACCTGGCAGGAGAGTGTTTCTAGGGGGGGCGGTTGTTTTGTTTTTGTTTTTTTAGGTTTTGATGGGCGGGCTGAGGGATTTAAGTGCTAATCCTAAATTTAGAAAAAAATCTAAAAAAAATCAAAATAAAAAAAAAAGGTGCATTCGACGACACTCGTCATGCAAAACGATGACTTGAACTTCAACTGGAGGGCTATCTGTGACCGTCGGTTGCCCCGTTCGACCCTACTATCACCGATAATCCTGTTCCATTTTAGAAAACTGTAGAAGTGCCTAAAAAATTCTCATCGACTACAACACACACACACCTGGAGCGGATCACCAAGAGTCTCAAACGTAACACACTGGCTGTCAGAAATTACGTGGACTTCTCTGTGAAGACATCACACTCTCCGTTACCGCTCATTAACATCACAAGTGACTTTAAGGAAACGAGAGAAATTAAAACGACAAATCAAAAAATAGCTTTGTAGAATGTTTGGTGACTTTGGCGGTGTACCATCGTTTCTTACATCGGTTGGAGTAGTTTACATGAGGAACGTGAGTGAGAAAACCATGTATTGTAAACTGTGTAATGTATGTAAAGTGTCTTTTTGTTTAAAAAAAAAAAAAAAAGTTTTTATTCGCGGTTCTAGAAATGTATTCAGACTTATTTAAAAGTTTGTGTTGTCTACTATCGAAGCGTGTTGGAACCCTCCCCGAAAACCCACCACCAACAATCAGCCAAGTCATAAAATGTTATTTTCCACTAATATCTTCCTTTTCATGATGCTAAATTCATTTATTTTGTTTTAATTTGTCTAAAGTCTGATGTAAATTCATGGTGCTTGATGAACATCGACAATCCACACGTTTTCGGTGTCGTTCACACACACTCGTGGAAGGTGGTGACAAGTCCTGTTTTGTTGTAATTTATCTTATGTTACTCTTGGTCAAATTTTAGTCAAAAACAATGTTGTAAACTATTCTGTTTTTGAAATGAATGTAATTTATTGAGCTCTGCTACGTTCTGCACGGTTGATCCATTTCGAAGATCCGACCCGTCAGAAATGAGAAGCGGCACGCGTCGAGGGGCTGGCGGCTTTAAAAGCTGCCGGATCTTTCTTTGCCTTCTCATAGATTTAAAAAGATCACAGTGTTGCAGGAATGAGCATAGTCATAGGTTTGCTTGTGTTGTTGGGGAAAAAAAAGACAAAAAAAAGAAAAAGTTTATTGTATAGATAACATTTTACCAAAAAAAAAAAAAAAAAAAAAAAAAGGAAAAAAAACAAAAAAAAAAAAAAGGTGTACTTTTCACTCTAGTATGATAGTATTTCATAACAATATTAAGTTGTTGCTGTGGCAACCAAATGTTGCAATTACTAAAGTTCGGTATTTTTGTAAATGACATTAAGTTGATTTATGTTTTTGTTTGTTTTTTTCTGCTAGAACACTGTAAACAAGGTAGATTGTAAAGACGATATGAACATTTCTTATTCTTCACTGAGATTATGACAATGACCTGATATTTTCATTAGCAACTAACAGCCTCTATAGCGCTGTGACTGTAACACTTATAGATTACAAGTCATCAATGTTATATAGATTACACATAAATATAAATCTATATATAAATGTAAGAACTAAATATTCTATAAATTAATAAGTTTGGATGTACAACTCCTCCCCTGACAAAGGACCTTTAAGTTCCACACTGAGACATTTTTATTAGTTTTTATTAGGATTGCACTTTGTTTAAAATTCAGTTTTTTTTTCCTTTCTTTTGACGTTTTTCTTGGTCTCAGCACTCAGTTTGTACGGTCATCAGTCAATAGCAGTAATTAACTTTAATTCAACGTGATGTTGCATGGGGAAATAAGGATTTCTTTTACTAGATAATAACGAACTGAATGTTTCCAGTGGGAAAAAAGTACAAAAATGTCCTTATTGGTGACCGACGGCACCCTTGTGTAAGGAGATGTTCCTTGAAATGTGTTTGCAATGATTGACAGATGGTAAATTTAGATAAAAAGACAAATGTAAGCACTTTCTGAGCAGTTGGTCAACTGAGCAGACTCAGCTTATACAAACACTTTGCCTTATCTTGAGTCCGTCGTGCTTAGGGTTTTATGTTTTTAAGAGCTCTTAGGAAATGTATCAGAGACTTGAACAGCTCTCCTCTCAAATTCCTTCTGAATTTAATTTCAAACATGAATCTTTATATCTGAAATCATTTTTTTTAAGGTTTTAATGTGTGCACCACAAAGCCAAAAGGGAGGGGGCGCTGTAACAAAACAGAGCAGTCATTGGTCTTTACTTCTGGATTTATAGTGACGTCTTTTTTTTTTTTCTTTTTTGTCCCATTGCCTTACAATGGAACGACAGTGGAGCGTGTAATTCACAGTTTAAGCCAGCAGAGGTCACTAAAACTAGAGTCTGGAGGTTAGGAAGCAACTGGCTTTGTCATGATTGTTGCAGTCTACCTTACCAACAAAGACATGAAAGTAAACTGAAAAGAAGACCCTCACAGGATTTATAGTTTCAGTGTAATCCTTTTAAATGTATTCTTTTTTGCATATATTTTGTGCTCTTTTATGTTTATATAGTCAAATGTTTCTTTGGTTCCAGCAAGATAGTGTAAAATCTATTGAAAGAAAGAAATAAAGAAAATTAAATAACTTTAAATGGTCTGGATCTCTTATTTCTACAAGAAATGATCACTGCCCTAAAAATAAATAATATATTTAAATAAAATATTTTACTTCTACAGACATGCACTTTGATGCTTTTCTGTATTTTAATTTTATTTTAACTTATACTCAGTGTGTTGATTTTCTATTTGAGCTATGAAAATATTTTATAATATCTTGTTAATATGATATAAATTTTCTATAAAAACACCTGGATCCCATTTTTTGTCCTGTTTATCACTGAGGCACATGTGGTAATTACAATGTATGATATATATAATATATCAAATGTAGTTATTCTTTATACGTGGCAGAGTATTGGTGACTCACTAATGTCCAATGAAGTTGCTAATGTATAATCCACACCCATGCATACATGTAAAAACAGCCTTTACGTGTGTGTCCTCTGTAGTGCATCAAAGGGTTAAGAGGTTAGGTGATGATGATAAAACCAAAGACTTGTTAAAGGAAACCATTCTCCATTATTTATTTTCTATACCAAGTCCTGTCACCACAATGGAGTAGGGTTTAGAAAATTAAATAAATCATATATGAGGGGTTATTAATGCCCCTGTGCTAGGTGAATAGTGGTAGATGTTGCCCTGCATTATCTGGATTTTTTATTTATATTATCAGCTGCAATTAACTATAATTTCCTTAAGGATGCTACAAGTTTTTTCATGAAAATGTTTTCTTCTCTACTGCTCTGTACCCGTAATACATGCGGTTTATTACAGAAACGCAGTTGTTGGGTTACGTGATTACTATTTTTTTATTTTCTTTTTCTACTTTTTCCAACCTGCAATCTGTAATTTCAGTCGATTTTATGCAGTGGATGAAAAATATTTTTTAAAAAAATGTTTTTGTTAATATGTATTTACCATTTTCTTCTGAGGTCCTTAATAAAAATCTTACATCACTGAGCCAGTTGGTAATGCATGTACTCAGGTTCTTTTTCTTGGCTTTTAAGGTAGTTGCTGTCTACATTGAATAATTTAGTTGGGAAATGTAAGTGTTTGGATGTGAAGGAAGAAGCTCTTAAAGAGAAAACTTCACAGCTTATTTAAAAGATGTTGAGAAATGCATATGAACAGATTTTTTTGAGTGAGCTCGTGTAAACTTACACAGCCCTCCATCAGCTTTAGAGTAACCACACATGGCGCCATGGCTTTTAAAGGAAAGAGAATGAGAGCTGGGTAATATAACAATTAAAACTGAGAGCATTATGCAACACATTTACTGAACATCTGGAACAGTTTAATCATCTTCTGTACAGAATTTGTTATTATTTTATCCCTCCAGGTTATAAACTGATTTTCTGTCACTTTATTACTTTATATTGACATAGTTATAATAAAAACCCCAAATTATTCCTGGACCTTGTGCAACAAGTTTATAAGATCTATGTAAAGTCTATTCATTGTCTACATGTGTTAAAGAGTGCGTTGAAGTCTAAGCTTCAGTAGGAAACATCTACTTTTTCCCCCCTTTTTTTTCTTTCCAGCTTATTTAATTAATTTTATTTTTTGTCTCCGTCCAGGACAGCATTTATAGACTGATTGCTCCTCTTGAGTAAAATAGTGTAAGATGTGTTTATTTCTATAGAAGTCTATTCACGCCACTTGTAAATTAACATTGACAAAGTATCTGATAATCATGCGATCTAAACTCATAATTATGGTATAAAAAAGTCATAATTACAAGATTTAAAGTAATTGTGAAATGGTGAAAATAAGTCATAAATATGAAATAAAAGATGTAATTATTAGAAGTCATAATTATTAAATAAAATGTTATTAAATTTAAAGTTGAGCCATAATTTTGGGATTTTCATGATATAAAATTATTATGACTTTGACACTCATGATTATGACTTTTTATCTCATAATTAGGACTTTACATCTAAGAATTATTAGATACGTTGTCAATATTTTTCATTTAAAAGTGTGGGAATGGGCTTCCATAAATTGCTGCAGGTTTTATTTTAGTCTACTTGATTAATCTTTTAAATTAAAAAGTCCCAAAAAGTGGAAGGAGTGTTTGCACGTCTCAGAAATGAACCTCCAGGTGGGGCATTTGTTCCTTAAAACAAGTAAAGCTGGGTTTTCCGTGAAGCTGCNATTAAAAAGTCCCAAAAAGTGGAAGGAGTCCTTGCACATCTCAGAAATAAACCTCCAGGTGGGGCATTTGTTCCTCATTGAAAAGCTATTTAGTGTTTCCTTAAAACAAGTAAAGCTCGGTTTTCCGTGAAGCTGTTTAAGGCGTTACCTCCAAATGCTCCGCGTAGGTCCACGGAGGCTTGACGCACACCTCTTCCAGACCTGATGTGCACTCCTGCTTGCAGCATTTTTAATTTAAATTTTTTTTTATTTCGAAACATATAGTGCCAACATTTTAGTCCCCCATCTGGGTTGGTAGGAGCATCCTGCTGACTAAAGCATCAAAAATCACTTTCATCTGCTGTATATTTCTTATATGTCAGTTTAAATAAGTTGTGTCCTCTTTAAAACAATGAATTCATTGTAGCATATTCTGTTTACATTTATTACTATGAAGATGTTAGTGCAGGACATTATTATAGCTGTCATTATTAGCTGAGTTTCCAGCTAATATGTAGAAGATGAAACTAAGAATATTAATGGAAAAATCCCAAAACTTAAACAGATAAACACAGCCATGTCATTGTTTACTGGTGCTTTTCTAAACTAAAAATGCCTAAAAAAAATACCATAGCATGCTATAAAATTTACTGCTTATAAGGTTGCAATGCAAGTAACAAATGTAGTAAAGAGGTGGGGGAATTTTAGACGCATTGTGATTCAGATGTGGACGATTCTGAATCAATGAATTAATGTTAAAAAAAAAAAAAATCTTTTTTTTACTATTAAGTAATAATACAGTGTTTAGAAACGCAAAACTCAAAACTCAAAATTGTGGAAGTGCAGCCACTTGCACATAATAAATAAGATGGCTGAGCATGAAATCAGACTGATATCCTCTGAGTTAAAAGTTAGTGAGTGGAAGCTTCTGTGGGTGACTTAGTTTGCTCAGAAAGTCAGGTACATTTGAGGAGGTGTGAATGCACAAATGAACTCTTGGTTCGATTTTAGTGAACCAAATACATGAAGTGTACTACAATGCAAAAGGCAGTGTAGCTTCAACACAGGTTTTGTGGCTCAGTGCAATCAAAATATACATTCCTGTCGGGCAATAGCCAGGAGAAATGTCTTGCGGGCAAATGTGGAAGAACTCAGTAAAATTCAACCCAAGACCGCTATGGTCTGATGCAGCTCCTTGTTTTGCCCTGATGTGGTGGAAACAGAAGTTGTCTCACATTAACCAGAAGATGAAGGATTTTTTTTTTTGTTGAGAACCAGAACACATGTTTCCACTTAGAAAGTGATAGTAATATACATATATACATATATATACTCTAAGTCAGTGGTTTTCTATGTGGCCGTAGCTCCCTGGGGGGGCCAGCAGAGGGTGCTAGGGCCGCCTCAAAAAATTAGAGGGCGCTAAGAAAAAGCAAAAAGAGGTTCAGATATAAGTTCGGCATGATGATGCATTATCTGTGTCGACCTGGCGGTTATCAGACTGCTCTGCTCCTCAGGCTAGCGTGTAGCTAGCTAGCCCAAAATGGACAGGATTTTGCTAATGCTGTTTGGGGGGCCTTGGCATCGAAAAGTTTGGGAACCCCTGCTCTAAGGACTTCCACTTTACACACACACACAACGATAAAGTCATTTCAATGACGGGGCAAATACTGCAAACAACTAAGAAACTGCACAAAGTGACGGTGATACCTGAAAACAAAGATGACCCAGACAGGTAGAAAAGATCAATAAAACAGTTTAAATGATTAACTACCTTCAGTTGCATAAATAATGTGTCTAGTGGAAATTCTGATTGGCTCGTAACTTAATAAATCTACCAGCCACATTGACTGGTGATCACATGTAGAAGGGCTTTCAATTATTTTAGCAGCTTTTCATGAACATGCGTCATCTTTTTTATTTCAATAAGCTAGCATTCATCGATGGTACTTTTTAATTAAAACTAAAACTTTTTGCTCCTTTAAGGAAAATTGGATGATTGTATGTGCATTGATATCTATACTGCAAGGTTAATACGAATAAGTCATTAAAATAAATACATAAAAAATGCTTATAAAATTGTTATAAGATTATTATTAGTTGAGTCATTCAAATAAGATTTTATGTTTTAAAATTATCATAATGATAACTAGACTGCACATTTCTATAGCATTATGTAGAAACTTTCTCAAATTGAAAAAAACACAGTACACAATAACCTGCTTTAAATATTAAAGATCAACATCATCGTCACTAACAAGAGCAGCATCATCATGACATCCTGACATCTGATAGGGTTCCAATATCATGTGACACGGAGAACTTGGAAGGAACACACTGGGGCGTTTTTTTTTTTTTTTTTTTTTTTGCATGGAATTTTATTGCCTAAAACAAATAGCACGTGTTGTATTTTCACAGTGTTATTGTGAAAGTTCAAAAACCCCACATCTTGACTGGCAGGAGTTTACATTCCAGAGCAGCAATACACCCACCCCTTACTTCCGATCTGTTTTTGATGGTGAATGAAAACCAGTTACTATGTCTTCCTAACATCTCCCAAACTGACCTGCTCTTTTAGATTAATTTACCTAAGGAATATAATAGCTGAGATTATTGTGTCTTTTTTTTTTCAAGAGGTGTACCGTTTGAATAATTTTCCCCCATCACATCTTTTCCCCATCCTTGTTTACCAGTGGCACTAATCACCCCCCATATTTTCCAGGAAATCGTAGCATCCAGTGGATGCTCCGACTTCAGAGGCGTGGATTCCCAGCACTGCTGTCTCCTTAAGGTTAAATCGACCCTCTTCCTTTAACTCTTTTGTACCCTGCTGTGCAGGGAAAATGTAGCGTTAGTCATCTGTTTTGTCGGCGCAGAAAATGATGTGCCGTCTCGAAGTTTCTAATAATAGCCAACCTTATTTTTACCACACCGCCGCCTTATTGCATTATGGATGCCTCTGGAATGGTGTCCCTTCAAGATAGCGTGGGAATATTTCCGTAAAGGCTGTAGCTGTGCATCTCAGGGCTAAATGCTCCAGCATCCGTCCAGCCGTCTGTAACTGTGAGAGCGTCTCGTTTTTACCGGAGGCTGGCCGCAGTCTGAGTCCAGGCTCCTGCGCGTGGGGATGCGTTTCTTTCATCCGCAGCGGAAGACTTTATTCTCTGCATGCCGGATTTAACTCCACAGGAGCGCTAGGCTATGCGGGAATATAAGGTGGTGGTGCTCGGGAGTGGCGGGGTGGGGAAGTCCGCGCTGACCGTCCAGTTTGTCACCGGGACATTTATAGAAAAGTACGACCCGACTATAGAAGATTTTTACAGGAAGGAGATCGAAGTGGACTCCAGTCCGTCGGTGCTAGAGATCTTGGACACGGCGGGGACGGAGCAGTTCGCCTCAATGAGGGACCTCTACATTAGAAATGGCCAGGGCTTCATCCTGGTCTACAGTCTGGTCAACCAGCAAAGTTTTCAGGACATCAAGCCGATGAGAGATCAGATCATCCGGGTCAAGAGGTGAGACAGTTTATTTTCTAATGATTTAAAAAAAAAAAAAAAAAAAAAACACTTATTTTTTTAAAACATATATTTGTGTCTCTTATAGATCCTACATCTTTAGTTTCATTCAGTTTTTGGAGTGCTCCTTAGCACTGCTCAAGGGCCCCTAAAAATCATAAAAACCCATCATGGAAACCACTAAAAATGTACTGGTTTTGTTTATTTTCTCCTAAATTAGGCCCAGGAATCACCATTCCTCTTTATTCCCTCATTTCCTCTCCCTGAATGCTTGGTGAGAAGCTGCAACCCTCTCACGTGTTCTTCATAAGTTCCCAGCTGTAGCTCACCTGTCACAAGCCAACCCGCTGAACTCACTCCGAGTCTGATATTTTATTCTTACACATGACTTATAACTCTGGACAGCTTTGATCTTTTCAGCCCATGACTCAGTCAATCCGCTGAGCTCATCTCAGAGCTGGAGAAGACAGAGTGGAGGAAAATCTGTGATCTTTCTTTTTCAGTATTTTTGGCTGGGAGCCTCCTTTAATTCTCAAAGGACTGTAATGCTGTGACTGGAATAGATCAAATCTAAGAATTTTGGTACTATCTCATGATATAAACAGGAAAAAATGATGCAATCCATTAGAAGAGAAGCCCCTTTAGTCATTTGTTTAAAAAATATGATTGCATTGTCTTATCAACATGTTTATCCATCTAATTGCATCTTTTGTTATGTATATATATATAAAAAAATATATCATAATTTGGCCTGTGTGGTTCTGCTGCAGCTCCATTCTTGGAGTGAACCGAATGACCCGAGTTAAAGCAGGAGAGCGTCAGAGCTGACGATGCTCAGAAGGAGCGAATGCATGAGGGAACTCCTTTGAAATAAACAATAAAATGAGGGAGAAAACGGCGCACTGTCGCCTCCAGTCAGCCGCCACCCAAATCAGCTGCCCCTTTCTGCACCAAACCACTGCTGTCCTCAAGTCTATCCCTATTAATATTTCATCTTTTCATTTCACACTGCTTTGGATCCGAGGGGATTGTTGCTGTACGTGTAAAGCTGCAGATGGTAGAGGTGCACAATTAGCTCCTGGTCTCCATTAGCTGTTTTCCCTCCTCCCAAACTTGTTGCTGAGCCAGCAGCAGTAACAATAAGCACCACACAGAGATGTAGTATGTGCCCACTCACTGGTGCTTAATGGGATTGTGTTGGGTTGGAAGCCAAGAAGACATCAGGCCTCCATTAGAGATTCACATAAACCAAAATGCTTATGCAGGGTGCTCGGTGTGGGAAGGAAAAGCAGGAAGTGAGATCCTGTATGCCACCGCGTTGTGAAGCCTCTTGCTGAGGGATCCCTGCTGTGCATAAGTTCACCTAACCAAAAACAGACCGGTGTCAGATGTTATCTGTGAAAACATCTGGGTGGAGCTTTTCCCGCAACCTAATCATCTCTTGCAAGGGTCATCGTCCAGTATAAGAGGGGATGTTCAAAGCAATGGAGCTGCTTTTTCACGCTGCACTGATGCTGTGTCTAATAGCAGGAGGTGAGCGCCACGCGCTGCTGAATGGGAATTGGGTGTAGAGACCAAAACTACATATCCCAGGGGAGGCTTTGGTGTAGGTACAAAGCAACTTCTCCACCCAAGGCTTTTAGTATTTGCCATCAGGAAGGAAGGAGTTTGTTGAAAAGGCCAACCATCTGTAAAGTGCCTGATGCTGTTGTGAGCAAAGTGCTTGGACTTAACATATTTACTGCACTGTGTTTGCTTAAGTGTTTTCACCATGCACCATCATTTTTCACATTCTGTATTGACTTGTAGCTGTCTAGCAGCTCTCAGATATCTGCAAACAAGTTTCTGGTCTGTTCTGTTCAAATATGATGTAAATGAAGATACATGCAAAATGTGTATGAAAACGGAATGTAATGATCTCATAAACCCATGTAAACCCAACAGAACGCTTGTGAAGACTTTGAAGATCTCACCATCTACAATGTATAAGATCATCAGAATATTCAGAGAATTGGGAGGAATCTCTGTGCGCAGGGTCAAAACCTGATGGAGACATTTTTGGATCCTGTTCACATCTGGTTTCTTCTTTGCATGATAGAGTTTTAACCTGCATTTGTGGATTTCAGGGGGAACTGTGCACACAGACTGTGTTTTCGGGAAGTCTTCCTGAGGTCATGCAGTGATTTCCAGTAGAGAATGATCTTTGTTTTAAATGCAGTGCTGCCTGAGGGCCTGAAGATCAGTAGCATACAGTTTTGACCTTCAGCCTTGCCCCGTGCACACAGAGATTCCTCCTGATTCTCTTTATATTTTGATGATATTATACACTGTAGATGATGAATTCTTTGAAGCCTTTGCCATTTTACATTGAGGAACATTTTTCAGAAATTGTTCTACAACGTTTAGATGCGGTTTCTTGCAGGTTAATGAACCTCTGTCCATCTTTATATCTGAGAGGCTTTGTTTTTGGTTTGTGCCGATTAATTTCCAACTTCTTGTTACCTATATTCCAACTTTTTTAGAAGGGTTCAAATGATTCAAAATGAGCAAATATTTTCCATGAAATGGTAAAATGTTCAATTTCAACATCTGATATGTTAATTTTGTTCTATTGGGATTTTCATGTCCTTGCATTCTGTTTTTATTTACATTTACACAGTGTCCAAACTTTTTGGGAACTGGGGTTGTAGTTACCATCAACCTTTAAAGTAAACACGTGCTTAATTGCTTCCTTTTGTCATTTGCAAGCAGCTTCAAAATGACAGATGTTCTTTTCCCAGACGTCTTTAGAGGCCAGATGAGCCCGATAAAAAAGTAAATCATAGAGTTCCTAGCTTGTTAATTATCCTGCAGCCTCTCCATCTTATCTTGTAACCCCTTAGGGCTACAAAAATAGTTTGATGTGTATCTGGAATTTCCCACATTCAGATTATTATCCCCTCCTATCTGCAGCTATAGAGCTAAAAACAGAGACTGGAATCTCAGATCCCACTGGAGTTTTTTGGGGGGTACAGAATAGGTAGAAAACAGGTGCTTTTTCACCAGCTTGGAGTTTTGTTGCCTGGTTTATCTTGTTTAGTATGACAGTGAACTGGAGCCTAACCCTTCTGTCACCCTGGACAGGTCCTTCACAAGGCTTTCTTTTAATGAAGATGGATGGAGGTTGCCAGGGTGACCATTTCCGATTCAGCAATACAAAATGTTGTCATTAGAACAAAAAATATGAGCTAATATGAAGATTATATGAAGCTCTTGGATTAGATGTGAAACACCTTCAAGAACCAAGAAGAGAAGTCCAGCTAGCTTCTACGTACCGTAAGCGCTCAACTGTCTGCAAACCCCCTCATTCTTCTTTTTAATGTCTTATAAAAAGAAAATGAGATTATCTTGTGGTTTCATCATAAAAAGCACTTAAAAGGCCTCCATCTGCTGTGAGGACCCTCCCTGTTTGTCCGATTAGCACAGGAATGTTCAGTTTGTTATTTTCTTGAGTTGATATCTTCTTCATGTAGTCAGGATGCTGCAATATGGGAGCTACCTAAGCTGTAGGGGCTTTTTATTCTCAACGTTACGTGACACCTTGTGGGAGTTTATATACGCTGTGATTTCTGTGTCAGGATCTGCAAGCAGTTACATGGCTGCTCACACGCTTTACTCACTCCAG
Source organism: Melanotaenia duboulayi (assembly GCA_026261665.1). Lineage (NCBI taxonomy): Eukaryota > Metazoa > Chordata > Actinopteri > Atheriniformes > Melanotaeniidae > Melanotaenia > Melanotaenia duboulayi. The sequence goes on from CM047998.1 coordinate 16,021,629, forward strand.
CTATTAATTAGCAGCAGATGCAGAGAGCAAAAAGGCAGCTGCAGGGTTGGAGATGGAATTTGCTTTTTTTGTTTGCCAGTGTTTGTGAAAATGGGTAAGTGAAGTCACCGCAGCTATTTAGCACTGCAGGTAGCCTAATAAATGTGTTGCCCCCTGGAGGTAAATGGAAAATGTGAAGGCCATTTTTTTTTTTTTTTTGAGAAGTTTTAAACGTTAATTCTGTGTATGTATGTGTGTTTGCATCTTTTCCCACAGCTGAAATAGTAAGTAAGTCTCTGTGGAACTTTTTGGAAGTTGTTCCAGATTATACATGCATTGTGAGGATCTGGTAACACAACCTGGCTGCAGCCTGCAGCTGAAGGTTTTTTTTTTTACTATAGAAATTAGGACATATTTCTGAGGGATTTCTCATTTTGTTGGCCTCTTGCTGTTGCCACTTCTGAAACCAAAAAACCAAAAAGCTTCATATTCATGCAGCTTGTCATTTCAGCCAATCGCAGCACATTTCAGCTGCGCTGAAAATCCCCATAATAGACGGCTTCCAACTCTTTAGCTTGCTCCAGGAACAAAACCAGCATTATTGGACATCTTTTCCTGCTTTTTATTTAAACAGTACCATTACTTATAAAGAAAGTCATCTGTAAGGTTTTGTATTATTGATAATAAAGTGGGGTTGATTTAATTGGCTTGACATTTTAATCCATAAGAGGGCATTAAATTTTATGAGCTCATTTTGTTTGGAAAAACAATGAAGTAATGAGCAGAATAGTTTTAATTTTCCAACACTTTTTGGGACACAGTAGGGGTTATGAATGACAAATGAATCATTTAAAGTCTTTATATATTTAAAGCTAGTACAGAGACATCTAAAGCGTAAAACTGAGACTATTTTTTGGTTTAAACAGCATGGTGGCAAAGCTCAGTAGCGTGGCTGGGTATATAAAGACTAACCAGTTTGTGTAGTAGGTGTTGTCCCTGTATTTAAATCGTAGCTTTGTCACTGTAAAGGCAAATATATTATGGGATGGCAACATTTTGCTTTGCTTCTTCTTTTGGTTTGATGTGAATCTGTTCGGTTAACTAATTAAACGTCAAAGATAATATTGGGTTGGGTTGAATTCCGACTTTGTGCACCTGCAAGGCAGTCCATGGTGTAATACCACATTCAACCCCATCCTTCCTCCTTAAATGTTAAAGCTGTTTCACTCTGTAAAATACTGTTTGTCATTTCAACAACTTTAAAATAACATTTTAATGTAAAACTGCTGCTTTTATAAAATCCTGAGATAAAGAATCAACAGAAATCACTTTCTGCTTTAAACCCATCACAGCTGAGGATTTTTTTTTTCCAGATAGTGTGGTTCTCAGGGAAGAATTTATTTATTTCAGCAAAGCAACAGCTGTGTTTATATGGAGCACTTCTGATCCAATAAAATGTCCAGTTAGAATAAAAATGTCATGTAAACATGTCAGCTGATCCGACTGGCCTCGATCTGAAAGAATTTTTCACCCAGTCAAGAGGCGGGATTAAAACCTTTTCACGATCAGATCAGCTGTAAAAAAATTACCATTCCGATTGTATCTGTGGTGTATGTTTCTGCACATGCTTGAAACCACGTGGGGGTTAAGTGTACAGAGACTGAAAGAGTTAAGGATTATTAAGCATTCAGACCACATTCTGCTTATTTTGCAACAACCTGCTGCACGATTTTTCAGCAAAGTCTTCCCTGAAAATAACACTTAACAGCCGGTAGGACTTTCAGGGAAAACTTTGCTCATTTCAGTGAAGTTTTTCCTGAAAATCGTACTGTCTGCAAAGTGGGATTATCAGGGAAGACTTTGCTTATTTCAAGGTAAAGATTTCAGTCTTAGTTCATATCTTATGGTTTCGCTTCAGACAGACATATCGAGCACACTAGCCTGAAGTACTCCAGAGTCTAACCAAAGGCACTGGCGGACGTGTTATTCAATAACACATGACACTGGCCTATAGATCCCTGTGGGATGAGGTTTCTTCATGCCGTGTTGAGCAGCTTCCCCTCATCTTGTGCGGAAGAAGGTTGTTTGATGCTGCAACAAACAATCTTCATACTAACTCCCCAGCCTACTCTGGAGAAGCTGGCTCTCCCTGTGTCTTTGTAGTTATATATAGAGTTTCTCCTGCAAAGCTGTCAGATTGCATTTGTCTGCATGTTGTTCTCCTTGTTCACACTTCACACCCTCTAGACTCCAGCTTTCCAAGCACACAGGCCATGTGGGATGCTTGTCCTGCTGAGGTCAGCTGCTGTTTTCATGCATGTTTGTCGTACAGTGTGCCGGCTGTGGGGAAGCGGTGTCAAGCTGCAGGGAAGTCGTTGACATTTGAGGCTTTTTGAGTGCATTTTCGATGCTTGACTGTCTTAAAGCACGTTTTCTGACTAATTCAGGCGGAAACCGATGTTATCTGAGATCACAAGCTCTTGCTTTCTTGTGGATTCGTCTGGGATGAAGTCGAAGAGGGTGAGAAGAGGAGAGACCTTTAGCATTTGTGAAGCATCGCTGTCTTTCTCAAGAACACTTCAGCAGGTCTATAAACATCCTCCAAACTGCAAATTTCCTTCATGTCACTGGCCCTCTTTAGCTCAGTGAGATGTTTGCCAGCTCTTTTCCACGCCCCAGCCCTTCTCCCAGCTGGGTAGTGTGGCACCAGGCCACCAATTTGTAGATAAGAGCCTAATTTCTCAATAGAACCAGTGGATCAATAAGCCGGGCTTGAAAGCACTTAGGAATGACTGATGGTGGAGGCTATTAGCTGGTCTGCGCCATTGCTTGTTGTGAGAATATATACCCGTTGTAACTTAGGTTCTGCTTCATGAAGGGCGTCTAACTGAAAAGAAATGTCACATGTTTGAATGGACTCAGATCAGGATTGATTACTATGTAATAAATATACAATGACATTTGTACGACATGAAGTAACTGTTGAATGATAATACTTTATGAAATACAGTTGCCACAAAATTTAAACATCACTCAAATAAATCAAAAGATCGTGGCTTGTGGTTGATTTTTTATTTTTTTTTTTTATTATTATTATTATTTTATTTTTTACCTTTTTTGGCCACTTGGGGGCAGCAGATACAAGCTGTGAACAAATCACCGACATATTATCTGTCACAAAGTCAGACTTTTTCAAACTCATTTTGCTAAAAGAACTCACAGATGTTCATTCAGCGCCTTTCTTTTGTTTGGAGTTCAGCTTGTTGAGTGTAAGTCTGTTTTGGCTTCCATTATTTCTCGAAGGAAATATGTGACACTTCAACTGTTACTAAGCACGAGTAGATGCAGTAGTTGTATCTCACAAAGTTATCTCAAGACACTTTTAAAGATGCAGTCCTGTTCAGTAAAATTCATTGTAATTCAATTAAAACATTATATTATATTATATTTTCCACATTAGCCTGATTAATGATACCCGTGTTCATTTCATATAACAGCAAGTAATAATTGAGTAGCTATGAAAACCAATGAATTGCATTGAATCGTCTCTTCGATTCAGACCCCCTGCAGGTGACAGTACAGAGGAAAATCTTGCTTTTAACAAGAAGGAAATCCTCTAGCAGGACCAGACCCAGGAGGGGCAGCTATCTACCTCGACTACTTGGGGGTGGAGAGGACAGAAAAGACGGGTCAACAAGCATCCTACGCCAGGGATACCTGCTAAGAAAGAAAACGAAAAGCACAAGTTAATGAAAACAACAATGTCATAAATGTCGGCTTCTCATTTTTACCATCAGGTACCACGAGTAACCCTGCNAACAATGTCATAAATGTCGGCTTCTCATTACCACAAGTAACCCTGGAGTCTGAGAGGAAAGTGTTGTGTTAGGGGGAAAATGCGGAACTATGATATCTTTAAGACAAACTAAACCAACTAAAAATCCATAAAAACAGTACCTGTAGTAATCAGAGTACACGGAGTAATGAAGAAGAGCAGCAGTAGTTATCCACCAAAAAAGATTAGCTAAAAACAGAATGGAAACAAGCTATGATAGGAGTATCGATTTTAGTTAGATGAGACTAAAATGAACTACCATAGCACCTCCTTGCTTCCTGACTGTGAAGCAAGGAGGTGGGAGTGTTATGATATGGGGGCTTTGGGATTAAACCTTTATAAATTATGCCATGAATGCCTGCGGATAGATCAAAATACTCGAATCTCAGTTTGCAGAAGCTTGACAGGTGAGAATGTTTTTCCATTAAATAAAAAAAGTTAAAAAAGGAACCTGTTTATCGAAATCGATCTCAAAAACATACTAAGGTGTACAAGATGTGTACGAGTTAAGTAAACCTTTTAGGGTCTCTGTTTGAATTGTTGGTGTCATATAAATATGGAAAATAATTGCTACAAAAGCCAACGTTCATGCCCCCCCCAACCCCCATGTGAGAGTAGCACATCAGTAATATTTAATTATTCAGTAAGTTATTCCATTATTCTCCTCACTCTGACTGGTTTCTTGTATTGATGGCTCAGAGGACAGAGAACTGGCATTGTCAGCCTCTCTCTGCTGGGGAAGAAATCTTTTGATCCTTTAAGACAGGCTGTCTGCACGATGGAGATGATGTAGAGATTAGATTATTTAAAACAAAAACCAGAAGCCATTATAAACATAGCTTGCATGGTGTGCAATTGCACGTTGTAATATACCCAGAAATAAATAGAGCAGCAACGTGTTTAAACAGAGGCAGCTATGTTTTTTGTGACAGACTACTAATGGGACCTCCTACTGGTATTAAATACCGGGGGAGTTATGGGAGCCTCCTGAGAAGCTGGAACTGAATGTGGCGCCACTGTGCATTGTTCAACACCCTTATTGTTTCAGTATCTAACAAATAGAGAATGTAGGCCAACAACAAAACAAACACACAAAAACTGTCACTGAGTTTAATCTGTTCTTCACTCCCGTTTTCTCATTAAAGGCTGCAAATTTTAGATTTTATTGTTTTATGTTGCAGGTACCAGCAGGTGCCTGTGGTGCTGGTGGGTAACAAGGTGGACCTGGAGGATGAGAGGGAAGTTTCCCCCAGCGAGGGCCAGGCGCTGGCTGAGGACTGGGGCTGCCCCTTCATGGAGACTTCAGCCAAGAGCAAGACAATGGTGGATGAGCTGTTTGCAGAGATTGTCAGGCAGATGGACTTCTGCCCTCTGCCCGACCGGAGAAAGAACTGCTGCCCCACCTGCAGCATTCAGTAGCAGCCTGATGGAGGGGTGGTGGGTGGAGGTGGATGGGGTAGAAATCAGAGTGCAAATGTATTCATGTTAGACAGTTTAAAGATAGAGTTAGAGGATAAATCCACTCTTGATATTAATATTTTTACCTGGATTCTGTGTCTACAAATCACGGCCTGCTTAATGGACAAGAGGCATTTTGGGAAATGTAGGAAATTGCTCACTGAAGCAGCATTAGACAAAACAAGCTAAGGGGGGAATTAGATTTAAATGTTCATCACCTCTTTGACACAAGGTGGCTTTTCACTTGAAAGAAAAAAGCAACACGTGACCTCCAGCAGCCATCACCATCCTGCTGATTATTCAGGAGTGAATTTCCAGGATTTTCCAAAAAGCAGCGCAGTGCCAAAGCCATCAATGGAGAGGATCACAGTGCAGAATGCTTTTGGGAATGCAGCCATACATCCAAGCAGGAATGGCAGTGTGCTCAGCAGTTTTATTAGACATTTTCTCTTCTGCTTGTGTTTTTCTTTTGCACTTGTAGGACATTTTTGACAGTGCAAGACCAATCACTAAGTATCTAAACAGATCTGTAACACCACTGTGAAGGAGTCGCACTGAAGTTCATTTCACAGCAGGCCCGCCTAACTATGAATGAAAAGATGAAGGAATGTCTAAAAAGAAAACTGCACCTTTGGGGAAATTCATGCAGAAGATCCCAAATGCTGACATACTGTGGATGATGTGTGCATGAAGCTGTACTGCCACACTGACACTGAGTACAATCAATCTCACCCAAAGAGACAATATCAATCAATCAGCTAATCAGCCAGTCAATAAAATGTTCAGACACTTGTCTTTTCACATTACAAATGCCTTGATACATCATATGAAGTAAACATCGGTGTCAGTGTGTAGTTCATCTACCTTAAGTCACATCAGATATGTTAGTGGATTGATGTCAGAAACACTTATTTTCAACAAAAAATAAAACTTTATGCACATGTGTGTCATGTATTTATTGTTGAATAATTATTTTGAGTACAATTCATTTGTAAGAAACTCTTTCCGTTCTTTAAGTCTAACTTAAATTGATCGTTTATATGTACTTTTCTTATGAATTGACCATTTAACAGTAAAAATGCATTTTCTTGGCCTGTGTCGAGTTAATTTATGATGTTACAGTCCTGCAGCTGCAGTATTTCCAGACCAGGCGTCCTACTTTTCCATTGCTATTAGTGCCAACACTGCTGATTCTGGCAATGGAGAAGAAGAAAAGAAACCAAATCTTTTATCAAATACTGAATACTTTTAGAGACCATTACAAAATGTGAGAGTTTGGATCTAAAATCTTAACTTAGGGTCAGATCCAATTAGCATAAATGTAGCAGACACATAAAAGCTATTAAATCTAAAAAAACAGAAATTACCTGAAAACATAAAACCAAAAGTTGGTGGCTGTAGGAGCATAAAACATGTGTTATACATTTTTAAAAAAAAGTGTTTTATTCTGTTATGTCTGATAAATTAGTAATGGAAGGGTTTCCCATCACAAATTGTTATTTTGTCAAGAGCGACATCTGCTGTCAGAAACTAGAACAGCAGTTCATCTTTAGGCCATACGGAACTTTCATGTTTTGGTACTCTCCGGACTCAAATATATGTTGCACACGAGCTATGCATGGCGTCCTTCAAGCACGGGCGTTTGTAAAACAGTGGCTGCCCATTCGCTTTTATTAATCAGATTTATCTGTTTATTATTTTGTATGTATATGTGGAAAGACTCGTAGCAATGGCGACTAGGACTTTATGTCGCGTCTTGCAGTCCCGTAAGTAACCGTTAGCTAATAGCATTGGCGCGTGAGCTAGCTAAAGTGTTGACAATTTGCGAGGTTCTGCTTTTATGCTAAATAAATACTTTTGTCACAGAAGCTATTTTGATATTATATAGTAAGAAAAGCAAACGCATGATCCTTGGCATGAGCTCAGGTTGTGTCATTGTCACAATACATGAAAAGCTAAACACAACTGTCAATGCTATTTCTTCCTCGTTGGTAATTATTGATAATGGGTCGGTGCGCCATGAAACGGTTTGTGTTGTTTGTGTTGAATTTAATATTAACCGGAAAATATATATGGATTAATAGAATATGTCATAGGTAAAACAACAAAACATCTTGAATCCACATTTCCCTAATACAGCAGTCCTGCATACACCTGGCATTAAAATGTTTCTGTAATGACTAAAATATGAACTCATAGTCAACGTGACTCGCCAAAGTCAGTGAAAGGAAATAGATAGGACATCAGTATTTATAGGTCTGCTAACTTACGTTTATATCAAGCATTATCGTGTGTAAATACACTGTGGGTTTAAATATTGGGTGTAAAGGGTGCCCCCAGGATACCAAAGACTATATTTTGGCACTTGGTAAAAAAAAAAAAAAGCTGTTGTGTTCATCCTTACTGCACAAATAAATGCAAACTGCACCTCCAGTACACAAAATATCTTTTAGCCACAGGACCAACAAAATTTTAAACAAGTTATGCAACTGGTCCCGGTCACACTGTTGTCCAAATGTGGACCACTTTCAAAAGTAGTCTGCCTAGTTCACATTGTCCACCTGCTAATGCTATGTTTGAGCGGGGACTACAGGGACATAATTGTTTCTGGCCTCATTTTATTGATGTACTTGCTGACTTCATTCATTGCACTTTAAAATTTGTCGATTGTTTAAATTTACTAATGTATTGGCTGTTAAGCTATAATCTTTGTATTTTCAAAGTCATGTGCTGCTGACCTCTTGGCCACAAAGAGATGTTGATCTCAATGGGATTAAAAAATATGGTTAAATAAAGGTTTAATGAAACAAATAACTATTTTACTATTCATTGTGCTAAAATAAAAATGATACTTTTATCCTACTGTATATTTGACTCTGAAAGCTAAAATAATTTTAAAAACTTGAATTTAAAATAGATCTAACATATAATATTAATTCTTCTCCTGCTGTTTATTAGACACTGTGAGGCTTAACCTGCGGAAAGGTTGTGCTCTTTCGGTGAAGGTTTAATCTGATAATGGACAAAACACTTAATCATTCTCGTGTCTTAATATTTATAAACACTAAAAAATTCAAATGTGATCAAAAGAGTAAAATTCTGTTTTGATATTGGTTAAAAATCTAAATATGATCATACAGAAGGATTAAATATACTGCAATAGTTCCTCTAAAGATCTATACCAGTGCTGCTGCTAATTCTGACAGTTTATCCTGTCCAAACCTAATCCTGGCTTTATATTCCAGGAAAGACAGCCTTGAGGTCTAAAATCCTGTGCAAGACAAAGCCTTTGGCTCAGCTGCTTGTGTGACAGCTGAATTGGAGGACTCACAATCACTTTTAGCCCCACTCCGATTAAGTAAACACTGAGCTTGGGAATATTTTCAGATTTCCATAATGTGCTCTAGTTTATAAACACTAAATTATTAGAGAGCCTCTTTAAATAAAACAATACTAATAAATAAAGATAAACCACCTCCATTGAGTTAAATTAAATGAATGAAAACTATTTTCTTAATCCCGGTGGAAAACTTCATTTTTTAAAACATATATATAATTTATAACTTATTTCTGTTTAAATTTGTTCCTCTATTCTGGCCCACCCACAGGCTTTGCATCCACTGCAGCATCTCTGCGTCCATCACCAGCTGAGGTACAACACCAGCGCAATGCTGTTTTCTCCAGAGAGCAGGCCAGGCAGAGAGCGCTGTACCCCCGTATTGAAAAGATAGAGGTGTCCATGCATGGCCCAGGGCTGGATGGCACGCTGCTCATTATGAACAGAGGAATGTCCACTCCACTGAGCTGTGCCAGACGTAAGTGGAGCATAAGGCTGTCGGCATAGTTGTAAAACAACCTGAAAATGGGACAGAATTTCCCCCAACTTAAACTTTACTAGACGTATTTTAAAGCTGAACTCATATGAACTCTGTTTCTGTCAGATCTGACGGAATATCATGTGAACAATTCGGCCCTGGCACTGGTGGACGGGGAACTGTGGCCTCTTCATCAGCCCCTCACCCGCTCCTGCTCACTCACTCTGCTCACATTCAAAGACAACGACCCAACACCCGTCAACTTGGTATGTCAATGACAAAAAAATGTGTTGTTTTTCTTTTTCCCGTAATTTATATGCACTGATTTAGGAGAATAAAGAAAATATTTACCCAGTGAGTCTGTCTCCTTCTCCTCAGGCCTACTGGCGTTCCTGCGCAGCCCTGCTTGGACAGGTCCTGGAGACGGCGTTTAAGGATGAGTACACCGTGGAGCTGCTCAGCACTCCAGATGTGCCAGGTAGATGTGTGGTTCTGATTGACAGCTGGCAGATACTAAAGTCCAAGAAATATCTTGGAAATATATTGTACTATTTTTTTAAATCAACCATTTAATTACATAGTACATCATTTTTGGCTGTTATTATTTCTGTTTTCCTTTTTTTTTAATATTATATGCAATTAGACTAAATATAGTTGCAGTTGTTTGTCACTCATACAATTCTTGTTTGGATTTCCCTGCAGTCACTTCAGGGGCCTTCTGCTGCGATGTGGTCCTCGACCCTCAGCTCGACTCCTGGACTCCCTCTGAGGTGTGTTGGACGTCTGCAAATTTTTACTGGATGTTTCTTCCCCAAGTGACAATCTGTGCGCTTGTGTGTTAAAGAGGCTGGTGATGTGTTGGAGTTTTGACTGCCGAGCAGGAAATATTAGCTGTTGTTTCTTGGTTTGTGTTTTGATCTTTTTGGGGTGTTTATTAACCAACGTGGCTTTCTTTCCAGGAGTCGTTGCGCTCTCTGACCAGAGGGGCCCTGCAGCTGATCCATCAGGACCTCCCATGGGAGCCTTTGGAAGTAATGCCATCTGTGGCGCTGGAGGTCTTCTCACACAGCAGGTAGATTTGGATCCGACTTGCAGATCTTACCAACATACATCTTTAAATGGACCAAGTATGAAGCTTCATCTTTATGCCTTTGTGTTTTCTTTTAACTTTAATTTATTGTGAGTGTTGTTGTGTCTTCCAGGTGTAAACAGGAGGAAGTTGAACGAAAAGCATCACAAAGTCCTAAAGGCACTGTGACCCTCTACAGGTGATATGACACATTCATTTCTCACTGTATTTTCTGTTTCATGTCACATTTCTGTCAACATCAGATTTTAAATTCTATTATTGTTATGGATTTATATTATTGTAGATGTGGTGAGCATGTGCTGCTGAGTGGGGGCCCTCTGGTGGCCAGAACAGGCCTGTGCTCCCAGTTTGAGGTGACAGCTCTACACAGCTTAGGTCAAGGATCCTGGGGACACCACAGAAGAGCACAGGGCCTCTCTTTGCCTCTGCAGCTACAGGTAGGGATATGTGTGTGTGTGTGTGTGTGTGTGTTTGAGGTGTGGAGGTATAACAATGAAATATGAAGACCTGAACAAACTGATGGCATTTAGTGCTTTCAGGGTGGTACAGTTCTGGTTCTAGCTTCAGCTCCATTCTGGAGTCTGAGAACCTAAATGCTTTCTGATGAACCGGCCCTCATTCACACAGGTTTAACCAGAACCAAAGTGGGCGGAGTTTACTCTACAGATGTAGTCATAAACAGCTTGGAGATGTGGTCCTGAAAGCTGAAGGTTAAGTCGTTCGTCTCCGTTATAACCTCCCGTTTCGGAAATAAAAGAATATATTCAGAGCAAATGCGTAAGCTGTCAGCATGAGCTTACATAAATCGTGCCTATCATTATATTAATTGGTTGCCAGGCAACAGAACACCACAATGGTGTTCAGAATGTGCTACCTAGCTCAAAATTAGGTTCACAAACCACCACCAGCTCTCAGTAAGGCCCTTTACTGGAAGTAGGAATCCATCTTCTGGATCAGGAATCTATCTTCTGTGCTTGTATCTTTTATTATATTATTATGTTTTTCTAGATTATTTATATCTAACCAAGAATTATTTCCTAATTAGTTTATGTAGATTAATTTTCAAACTGTGTTTTAAGTTGTAAGTTTGGTGATTAACATGCTTTTACCATCCACATTTGGTCATTTCATTATTTTTTTTCCTCCCAAGAGCATTTAAACACATCACTGCAGTGAAATATAAACTGCATACATTGGTGACAGAAAATTTTAGGCTTGTCTAAATTGATCCAGCTCAGGATTATTCTCATCAGTCTTCATGCAGTTCTCTACAATGGCAAAGATGTTTAAAGCCTGCCATCATTTGCAGGATGTAGATCTTCCCCATTCATATATGGGTCATGAATCCATTCCTTTGAACCTCTTGGGTCATCTGCAGTTAAGCTTGTGAAAATGGAGCCAGACAGGCAATGGTGCATTGAGCCCACTTGAGGAGCAACTAGCATCTATTTCTTCTTATTCAAGGTCAACTCTGGCAAATATTTCAAAAAGCTTTGTTTATTTTTTCTGCATCTTGCTATACTTCTGTCCTGAATGGCCTCTATGGCAGTGTAGGTGACTTTAACCCTTGTCCTGCAAGTTTTCCATGTTTCCCTGCTCCAACACACCTGATTTAAACTAATGAGTCACTGCAGAGCTTGATAGGCTGTTGAATTCATTTAATTTAAATCAGGTGTGTTAGCGCAGGGAGACATGAAAAACTTGCAGGACTGTTGCCCTCGAGGACCAGGGTTCCTCACCACTGCTCTAGAGTGTCGTCCCCACAGAAAAATGCTGCCATGACCCCGTTTGGCTGCAGGGAGGGTGATTCTCAGTGCCTGCTGTGCTGTTTTAAATTGTGGTCACGTATTAATCTTTTATTCATCAGATCAGAGGAGTTTGCTTTTCCTGGTCCGAGCCATTCATGTGTCTTTTAGAAAATGCCCAGGAGGTTATCATGTGACCTTTATAGAGGAATGGCCACACACCTGTAAAGGTCTGAATGAAGAGAGGCAGTGGTGGTGGTTATTCTGTCCTCTACACAAAGCAACTCTGGACTTGTCATAACAAAGAGTCAGAATATTTATGCAAATGAGATATTTTGAGTCTCTTTGCTACAATTGCACTGAAATGTGGTGCATCTGATAGTTAATTTTGGTCCTTTTTTGCCTACATGTACCTGAATTTCATACTTTTGTTTCCTCTCTACAGGCTCACCACACAGTCTGGAGGAAACTGAGACAACGGGCACAAAAACCAGTAAGAACAACAAACATCTCAGTTTTTTTTTTACCTCAGACATCCGTAACATCAAAGCTGAAGCACTGAGGCCAGCTTAAAGAGGGCTCTTAGTGTTTTTGGGGCATTGGTTTGAAATGGACGCTGGAGGCTAGTCCAGACGGCTGCCCGTTGCACATTCAGCCAGCTCCCTGGTTGCAGCTATCACTTCAGATTTCACAAAGCAGCCAGAGGTTAGGATTTAACATGGCTATTTTTATTGCACTCATTATGATGTTGGCAAAAACAGAAGATGCATCGTGGGCTGTAATCTCTAGGAAACAGCAGGTCCAATCCTCCTCATGAAGGACAAACTGCTGCTCACTGAACTCGACATCAAAAGCACAGACGCTAACAGGAGATCCAAGCAAAAAGTATTTTTAAATATGTGTCTGCATAACCAAGTTCGACTCGATTCAAACTAGGCTAAGAGTTAATTTTGGATGGAGTCATCTAGGCAAAATATATTTTGCTGCAACCTTTCTGGCATTCGCTGTGCATCGTTGATTACGTAATTGGATTAAAAAAAAAAAGATATTCATTAATAGACTAACTTAAAATGGCAGCTGATGACATGGTATGCTCCATGACCTACATTTTACTGAGTTTCAGGCATTCAGGGAGTTGAAATTGCTTTTTATTGGAGGCAAAAAATATGGACACCACAGTTGGATCGACAGTAGAAGCAGGGATTTGGATCACATCTACTCTGGAGTTTTTACAAGCACAGGATTAAAATGCAGAGATGCTGCAGGAGCGGCCGGGTATCTTTTCTTTTTTGTCTTTTTATAGTCTTAGAGGTCATTGTTACTCATCGTCTTATCACCTGACTGTAATGCATTCAGCGTTGGGCATGCTTATGCGTATGAAGGGCAGCGTTGTGCCTGTCCTTTTTGTCCCATTTGTTAACAGAACATCTCCACCACTAATCAGCAGAAGAGCAATAAACTGAAACAGGACTGGAAGTTCTTTGAAGGACGATTATACTGCAGTACAGGCAGGCCAATGTTGCCAAAACAAGTCATCTCTTGGACAGCTTTCATTAAACACCACGAGTCCTTCTGTTTAACCACATTGCTGCAAACGACAGCAGTGACAACAATCTGAAACCCTGATTACCTTTATTATGACTATTTTTGCTGCATGTGAGCATTCATATGCCTTGATTTAACTTCCTGGTCTGTTAAAATGGAAATGATGGGGAAAGATACAAGAAGGTTTTTG
>CM047998.1:16035366-16107558 GCA_026261665.1 Melanotaenia duboulayi
TTTGTTTATATAGACGAATGCCAGCAAAAGTAAAGCATAATGTCGCAGGGCTGGGCAATATATTGAGATTTTCAAATATATCGAAACTTTATCAGACACAAAATAGAAGAAGGGAATATCGTTTATATCGAGATAGCTTGTTTTGAGTTAACAGCATATTTTCTTTTGCGTTTTGCTCGGCTGTATTTTTGTTATGGTCATTGAAAAATACTTTTCAATTTATTTTGTTTTAGGAACATTTAATTTAATATAAAGGTTACTTGACAAATATATATATATATATGTATATATATGGTCATATTGCCTAGCCCTATAATGTCTGGCACAAGTCTGTAAATTGGGCTTAAAGCGATGCACTTCTCTCCGTGAATCTGTTTGCATCCTAAATTGGCAGCATTCTTTTTTTAGGTTGGGGAAACATTAACGTGTCACTTTTTTAAAACAAAAATGTTAATTTAACTGTTTCCTGTTAGTGAGTCGCCAAAGCAGCTGAATAAATATAAGGACAACTGACCACCTCATACTGGGATCTAGGGCTTAAAATCATAATCGCAATGAGCAAATTGCAAAAGAGAATGTATAATTTTCTCAATAATTATTGTGTCGCATTTTCAAACCTTGTCACGGACTAATTTTCCATAAATGACTGAAAGGCTGAAGCAAAAACCACAGGACAGGATCACATCCCTGGAACAGTTTTTTTTAAAAAAATGCAGATTTTTGTCTAATTTTTAGGTGTATTATAGGCCATGTATTATTTCATGTAATAATTTAAGATTAAGCATATGTGAGTTAACTCATTCATTTGTGAATAGATAATTAAACAAATGCTGCTCAACATAATGGGCAACGCAGTGTGTTCAGACAGAGGCTTCTTCAGCTCTGCTGGAACAGCCCTAAACAGCAGTTCTTTTTCATTATTTGATCTCTATGGAGTTTTTACTCTTAATTTATTTAGATAAATCATAATTAGTTGTTTTTTTAATCTGCAACGAAATAATTTGTTATGTGTTAATAAATTAAATTTAAATCCCAAATTTAGCTGGAATCATTGGCGGATGTTGGTATAAATCCTCTTTTTATGTAGCAAATGAAGCTTCATTGTGTTATTTAGTATTCCCAGTTTACTTTTAGACGTTACAACTTTGATTCCACTAGAATTAATTGACTTATTCCTGCTTGAAGCTGTCATTACTATCCTGCTTTTACATATTAATAATCATGATGACCACTGCTAGTTGTTACGTTTAAGCTTTAACAAATTGAAACACACGTCAGCTAATAAATATTCTAATAATGTTTAATGTTGAGGAAACTCTTATTTCATAGATTTGTCCAAAAAGACATATTTGATTTTTATTTTTATTTATTTATTTATTTAAAAGGAAGCTGATTTAAACCCTATTTACCAGAGGAAAACTACTAATTGCAACCATCCCTAATCAGCGTGAATGGCTATTTCTTGTGATTCCTCCCATGTATCCTTGTAAGTATTTAATTAATTAAATATATCCATAATAGATATAATCCAATATTCTGATAATAAATATAATCCTTACCACTAGCTGATAAGGTTGTATAATGTAATACTAAATACAGGCTTCTCACTTAGTCCTTCCTGCTGTTTCCGCTCATGTTATGAATTTTTGATTATAAGTTTTATGTTGCTGTCATTTTGGCTCTTTAGTAAGGTCATAAATGATCAGATTTAATGCTTTTAGTTAAATAAAAATCTCTTGTTTTTGGTTAGATTGTTGATAGTTGTTTATCTGCGCTATTTGTCATGTGTAAGAAGAGCCCCAGCTGAACATAAACATATCAGGAGAATGAGCTCATTTGTTTATTATACATTTTAAAAATTAACACGGTATGGTCCGTCTTAGCCTCCACTAGGAACAGGTTTATGAAAGCAGCAAGGCGTGGGCGGACTTGTTTCGTGAGCCGGCTGCAGGCAGTGGGGAGGCATGTCCCCCGTCTGCCTCCAGCTGGTGCTCCAAACACCACCGCCCACACTGCACACCGACTCCTGAACTGGGGAGCATCCTGACCCCACACCTCTCCACTCTCTTACAGTGGGAAAAAAAAAGAAAATTAGTAAAGAACATAAGCTTTGACAAGCTTGTAAACGAATGATTTGCAGCTGTTTTCTTTTGTTTTTTTTTTCTTTTGCTTACACAGATTAACATCCCAGCACCTGAAGAAGCGACTTCATCCTCTCCTCCTGAGTCGGCTAAGCCTCCAGCCGCCACTGTTTGACCTTTCACTCATGTTTGCACACTTTACCGTGTATCTGACTGTAACTTTTATTCAATAAACGTTAAAAAATCTGTGAGGAAACTTTGTTACTTTAACAGTCCTGTTAGGCTGTAAAGGAGTGAGAGTGAAAATGGATACTAATAGAAGTGTGTCAGCAGTTTGCTTAACAAAAGCTGTGTGTATGTACTGGCCGAGGGTTGGGGAGAGGTGCAGCTGTTGTGTCTATCAGTCGTTAAACAGGTGGCTCTCGATCCGATGAGTGTCTAGCCAGCTCAAGGTTTGGCGTCCTTTAACTTGTTTTCTCTAGGATTCCAAGCACTCCAACACATGACACACCAGTCGTGGTTTCATTGTCAGGAAATGTTGCTGTTGGAGCCCTAAAAAGTCCAAAGGGATTAATAAAGTATTTCTTCTAAATTTCCTTAGATTGTCTGCTACGTCTTGATATAAAACACTTCTCTACCTCATGGTAAGGTCATAAAGGTTTCCTTAATAGAAAGTTGCAACAACAGTTTGTGTTACGGTAAATTTAGCCCACCATTTGTGCATCAGTGCAGGTGGTTAGCAGCTGCTAATGTTTAATTACTGCTACTTGCATAAAGAAAACTGAGCCTTTCCAGCCAGTTTGATCCCTTTACTGCATTTTTTTTTTTAGTAAATTTAATAAGTGATCTGCTTGTTTTAAACTTCTTTCTCATGTTAAAGTTGCAAAATCTCCACAACATAAAACAAATGAAAACCATGCAAAGCCTGTGGCCAGAAAACTTAACCACTGTGCAGCTGTTGCACCCACTCAAGCATCCTAATACTACCACCCCCCACCCACACAGCACTGACAATGTGTGAGACACACCCAAGGACATATGCTGTGGACTCTCAGGACAGCCGCAGCACCTGCACCAGTCGAGATGTTTGAATCCGTGCCCTGAATTCCTCGCTGCTGTAATGCACATGAGATGTTTAGAAATGACTGCTGCGCCTGTGACCCTCCCACTAAATTATGATTAAATTTGAATAGCTACTAAAAACACTGGAATAATGCACTTACATGGAAATTAATTTATAATGTCTGCTGTTCTTTTTATACTCAAGCAAGTGCAGCAGGCTGGTGATGCATTCACTCTTATTTCTTAATGTTTACCACCCCTAATGTGCAGTTAGTATTTATGTTACGTCCTGCCTGCACTGCAGCTTTGGATGCTGTTATGATCTGACAGCATCTGGCGAAAGGAGCTTTAACGCAGGTTAAACTGGTCAACTTGAGTCTGGTATGTATATAAATACATATAAATATGGTAATTAGGGAAAGCTCAAATCGGCAGTGTGGAAAACATCTAAAAAAAAACAAACAAAAAAAAAATGTGTTTTGTTTCTATTAAGTAAATTTCCACTAATGTGTCAATTCTGATAAATAATCAACATGTATACAAAGTATGCTTCTTTCCTTCGTAGCTGTTTGGTTTATTTTTTCTCCCCTTTGACAATACCAGTTGTTATTGTATTAGACATCATTGGAAAGCTTGATTAGTTCTCTTTACTTTGAGGTTCAACTCGTAAGGATCACGATTCTGTGGGATGAGGAAAACAGCTAAATGTGTAAGTAGTGCTAAAATCCCCTGCTTTATTTGTCTGTTGGCATTCACATTTTTTGTGCCAAGTTTCCATTGTTTTACTTCGACAGATAAGAATGTTTGACCTTAAGTTGTCTGGCTCTTCGTCACATCCAGTAAACTTTTCCATTCTTCATGTTGCTGCTACTTTTTTTTCCATCTGAATGCCATGAAATATAAATATTTCTACTTGCACTGTATCTACAAAAGCACGCTTAACGGGAGCTATGGCTACTTGTTTTTTCTTCATTTTGATAATATACTTTTCATTTAAAAGATGAAAAAATACACCAAAAATCTTTATCATAATCTGTTTAATGGAGGATTTTAGACGTTTAATCTGTTGAAATAGCCTACTATAAAAAAAAAAGTAGCTGTGAATAATGTTCCAGATCTATTGGAGTATGTCATTAGGCAAGTTTTAAAATGTTCCCATTACTCAAGAGGTTTGCAGCAACTAAAAATTAGTAGTAGACAGTGATGAGTTCTAAGCATAATACCAAGGAATACCTGATTCCAGTGTTTAGATTCCACTGTCTTTGGACGGATTGCTAGTAGATCCTGTCATATTAGATGGGTCACATGACAGAATCAAGCTGAATTGGGGTGCCATTTGGGTTTAGGTAAAAGATATGGACGCCACACCTCGTTGCCATGCCCAGCTGACTCCCGCTCTGTGGCCGCTTGGCAGTGCAGTGCGCGTCTTGGACACAGCGCTGCGCTCTCGCCTGAAAAGCTTACCCCGCCCTCCCTCTCTCCCTCCGTCTCCACCTCAGCCTCAACCAGCGCTGAAACCACACGACAAGAACAGAGGACATTCATTCGCGTCGGGGACAGTGACCGATGCACGCCATTCCTTGCCCGACGTCTCCGCCAGGACCAAGCCTGCTGACCTGAGCCGGACTTGGCGCCCCGCTCATTCAGCTTCGCCGGCTGCGAACAGATCCGCGCCGGGGCAGTCCGGTCGCTTCCCCTCCACACACACACACACACACACATACACCTCACTGGACATTAGTTTATTCCCTCGATGCTGGATGAATTATCGGAGAGTTGTGAAGAAGTGTGAGAAGAACGCTGAGGTCTGGGATCTGCCTCCTCGCTCCGTCCTGGCAAGAAGACTCAGCCAGAGTTGTGGACGATAATGGAAGGGACGTCCCTGTATCTTCCTATTGTTATTTTACTGATGCAATGTAAGTGGAGCATGGCAACTATTTATCCAGGAAACGCTTTCTGTCTTTGTGCTTGTTTTATATATTATAAAGATAAAAAATGTTTTCAGTATTTAAATTTATCCTGTTGCTACTTATCAGTCAGAGGGTAAATGGGAGTTATAAGTCAGCTGTTAGAAATTAATGGCAAAAGTTTCATTAGGAAAAAGTAGCAACACGTTTGCAATTTTAATAAGTTAAAACCTAAAAAGCTGAGGGATTTTTGGTCTGTGGTGCAGCAGCAGACGGGTTCCTATACAAGTTAGTCCTTAAAGTTGTATTGGAAGGATGCCGCCTGAGTGTGATGATGGGTGAGACCCCGTCTTGGCAAAGGAAGAGGCAGATCTGTTTATCACTGTTTGGACTATCACCAAAAACTTCATGGTGTTTTTGCAGGATGTTGCAAGACTGGACATTCGTGGAGGTTGGGCGGGGGATGGAGATGAATTTCTTGGAATTATGAGACAGGATCAAACTCTCTGTGATTAATCCTGCATGGGAACCTGTGTGATGCTCATGAAAAGGGAAAGCAGTAGAAGTGCTGTTAGGAGTTCAGTGAGGCGGCAGCAGGAGTCTGATATGGATGTGATGAGACAGTGGGAGTGAGTGACGCACATTTTACTCAGTGTTGTCCACATTTTGCCACCTGTCGGGCCACAGAGTCACGGGCTCACAGAGGTGTGTGCTTTCAGCGGCCTTTGGTCTATCTGACATAAATAACTCTTCATCAGGTTCACTGGCAGGTGTCAACAGGTTAACTCCTGTAGGTCAATGGGGACTTTTTTGCCCATTCAGGTCATTTTTCTCTCAATATTTGGCCACCATTTTGGATGTGTTACCCCTTATGGGATACTTTTTCTGGAGAAGAACTTTGGAATTTTAATTTTTTTGGGGGGTCAACAGGACACTAGAGGACAGATTTACGACCCTATTGGGTCATTATAGGACAAAAAAAGTCTTCTTTAAAATATGTAATAATTCAAATGATTTTAACCCCGCCAATCTTATTACAAGTTGTCACGGATTTTATGAGAATTAAAACAAAATGTAGTCATTTTCCATATAGGCTATTTTATTTTTGAAAATCAGTCTTAAACATACTAAACTTTTAATCTCTACTGTCATGTTCTTAGAATAGTTTTTTGGAGAGGACTTTTTTGTCCTCTAAGGACCAAATTGGTAGTAAATTTTTAAAACTGAATCTGCAAAGAACTTTTAACAATGCATCAAAATCAATGTTGTTACAAATCTTTAGTATATTTAAAAGTTGATCTTTAATTTATTATTTTTTTAAACTTCAACTTGTGGAAAACTAATTTCATGAGGGTTTCTTTTGTTTTTTGGGTTTTTTTTTCATTAAAACAGTGATGTCATGAAAAAAATAAAACATTTAAAGAGTTAAATAATTTCATATTCGGTAGTTTTAATAAGGAAGCTGACTGAAAGTTGTGAACATAAAAAATATTAGAGCAAATATTTATCTCTAATGTTTTATAGCAGTTTTTATTATTATTTTTTTATTATTAATGACCTTATGGGGTACAGAGCTTTGCTGCTGCTTGTGAACTGGAATTGTTTAAGAAAATCTAAAAGGAAATATTTTGGGTGGGTCTCTGTGGCAAAAGACCTAACATCGCCCATATCAACCTCTCTCTCACACACACTCTGTATCTGACTGAGACAGCTGTTGCTCACTGTGTTGCAGTCATACAGGCAGGCTTTGTTCGAAAACACACACACATATATTCACACACACAGTCAGCGTCCTGTTTTTCTTCTGTACCCCTGCAGCCTTGAAACGTGTGCCATCCACGTTATCTATATCACACAGTCGGATAGGACATTTCCTGTGGGTCTTACTCCCTCTCTTTTTCATTTGTTCCCTGTTAATTCAAATAAGTGCCTTAATTAGAACGGTGCCATGCTTTTGACCTCAGCCCAGCCCTGGCAACACCCACCCTGATTTCTGTACAGACTATGTAATGAGAGTGAAGCTGTATGCCAAGGCGTGAGCTTGCCATCCTTCTATTTTTTGCTCCAGCAAGACGGTTGCTGTCCCTCTGAGTTAAAGCCTTCGCAGTGTTTTGTTGATGTTAATGCCACACACTAACTAGCGTTTGTTGCTCGCTTGTGTGTGCTGATGCTATTGTTAGATGTGCCTGTGCTTCAAAGCCACAACAGGCCCCCACTGTAGCAGAAGCATTTTAATTACCACAGTGGCCATATCTGATTCTGTAGAAGAGATCTGCTACTGTGATTCACATGAATAACTTAGCCAGGCCCATATGAGTAAGTTTCTCATTTCTGACGTTCATGTCTGCTGGAATAACCTTTGTTAGATCTAACAAACCTGGTCTAACTTTCAGTAATGTGACACAACCCCATCTTTATGGTATTTTGGGCTTTTTCCAGGCCCAACTGTGGCCCAGATGTTGCTAATCAGAGCTTATTTAGTCATATAAACCTTTAACATTACAACTAGAGCTGACACGTGACTGATCAAGCCAAATTCAGCTGCCAAAAGGATGCTGTTAGCTGTATTAACTCTTTATTTGTACATCTGTTACACTTCTTTCTCTGTTTTTATTCACTACAACTAGCTATGACTATCAAGACATTGATACTGGATGTCACATCTTTAGCAAGAAGGTAGGAGGGGTGGTTGGAGATATAAATCCTCTTCCAATGCTAGATAGTTTAGTTTGAGATATTAGAATTAATAGAACATGGTAAAGATGTTACAGCTTTTCATCTCACACAAGACTCCAGATAGGTTGCTATATCTCCATTTCCAAACAGTTTCTACTACATTTTGGTGATGTGAACCTGTAATATATTTCTTTGTTCAAGTGGATTCTAAAGGGTTTATTTGGGCCAGTTCATTTCCGTTTGACATCTGTTTGCTCGTCAGATTCTCTCCCTTGATATGACTTGAATAAAATAGTTAGTTTGCTGGATCGTTGGGTCTGCATGAGATTTTCTTAAGCTTTTAACTCCCAATTTATACATGGAGTAATATTTTTACATGTAGAATTTCAGATGCAGTCATCTTGTTTTTTTTCTACAACCCACAGATGTAAAATCTGAACATTTCCCACCCAGTGTGTGTGTGCGCATCTTATCCTGCTGTTAAATACATAGTGCAAGGTTGGAGGGGTGGATGTGGAGTAAGTCACATAAGTAGCTTAAATAGGTTTTGTTTTTTTTTAGCATTATTTCCTTGGCATATTTTTCAGTTTCTTTTTCCAGACAAAGTTTAGATAGTAGTTGTTTATTTTTTACCTTGACATGTTTAGACTAGTGTCTGCAGCCTTGCTCCAAGGTGTAGTCTAACCGCTGTGATGCACCGTTTAACAGCTGTTATTTCTTGGTGTGGCCAACCTGACAGATCCACCAAGTTGGCCACAACCCCTGCCGCCCAATGGTCTCTGAAGGAGAGTCCCAGGTGTGTGAGAGCACCCGGTGATGGTGGTGATTGCCTCTATTCATCTGAGGAAGACTGCAAACACCAGTCAAAAAAAATTACTAACCAAACTTACCTAAACTTTGAAAGAAAAAAGGTGAAATATACAGTATATACAAAGTCACAGGATTTACAGTTTGGACTCAGGTTTTGACTCTTGTGACAAGCTGTGAGTTTCTAACTTTAAATACTGTGGTTTTCGGTTCTTTGGAGTAAAGATGTGACATTCTTGCAGGTGGGTTAAATTTGCCACCAAAACAACATTGTTACTGTTTAAATACCGTCAAATTCAGCCTTTTCACAACCTGGCATATCCTATATGAGAGACACTTACCATTTCTAGAAGCACTGAACGCAGCTGGACTCTTTCCCAAAATAAAAGTCCTATTTGATTTAAAATATTTGCAATAAATTGTAGTTCAAGCCTGAAACAGGACCCGGAATGGATTGTCTATAAGGTGTTGAGACATCCCTCTTTGCAGCAGAGCCACCAAAGCAACATATACTCTTAACATCAGCCACCATGCAGCTGTGAAGTGATCTGAACAGGCCATGTGTTCGTCGTCTGCCTTGACGCCTTTGTAGTTAATTGAGGTCATACAAGCTGACAGTGTTCATAGTAGCTGGACGCTGTGGCAGGGGCAGCAGGACCTCACATGACGGCTCTGTTAATTTTTTTTTTTTATCTCTGTGTGCTTATGTGCATGTGTACAGGCATGTTGTCATCCCCGTTACATTTCTTGGCTTCACATCGAGTGACAAGAGCTTCTCCCATTCACAGTCCTACTGTCGCAGAGGATCTCCCTCGCTTTCAATCCCAGTCTCTCTTTTATTCATGCTCCTGCAGGTCTCTGGTCCTCTTGCTCCACCAGCCTCCGCTCAGTCCCCTCTCCACCACACACTATTTGTATTCTATTCTTAGGGAAGCTTGTCTCTCCTTGATCCCTCATCTTTGTCCTCTTTTTAATCTGATTGTGCATCTTTTAGAGACGTTTACTGAGGGTGTTGAGGTGCGTGAGCCGAAGTTACAATAATCTTGTTAAACTGCTGCAAGTCAACACATGGCAAAGTGAAGGGAGGAGACTGAAGGTGATGTAAACTGTTCCAACTTCAGGAAATGCTTTAAACAAGCTTGTTTTATGCTGCGTTTGCGATATTATTTCTGTATAGGCTGCCATAACCTTTAAAATGAGCACATAATGGTGGTGTGTGAGTGTAAAGACCTTTCTTTAACATCCATTTAAACTGTCATGTTGCTTTATTCAATTCTTCCTGCCCTTTGTCTCAGCTTTCCCTGAAAAACTGTTTAGCATCACCCCTCCCTTCACAGGGGAAGCCCTCCATGACTAATAGTAATCTAGCAACAATGGACCCAACACGGGAAGTTACAGACAAACAGGAAACCAAAGGACTGAGTAACTGAGGGCTTGTTTTTAAATTTAGCTTTTTGTTGTATCGTTTGGCCAAACAATGGTAGAAAGTCTGCTTACAGACATCACATTACGTGAAATTTAAAGAACTTAATGTTCAGGGAAGCATCCCAGAGGTCCATTCAACATTTATTCTCCTCTAAAAAATGCATTGCTTTCAGTGTGATTTTTTCCCTCTTTTTCTCAGTTTTTTTTTTACTGTTTCAGATGTTCGTTTTTCTCCTGTGTGCGTGCCTCCAGGCACTTTCTCTGTCAGGTAGCCTTCACAGTCACTTAGCCTCCCAATAATAGCAGGATGACCAGACTCTAATCCGCCTCCATAAACCAATCAGCGCACAGGAAAATCAGAAGTCGCTTCCTCTTCCTGTTTGGAGCGCTATTGGTGACACACAGATGGGAGAGGGAATGCCCTCCATACATCAGGTTAATCCGGACCAGCCACTAGAGAAACGATTGGTGAATTAGACCAAACCTGGGTTTAAATAAACATAAGGCGTGCTGCTCCTTAACCCCCGCTGGATTAAGTCAGAGGGAGTAATCCTGCTTTTACTTTAGGCTTCCTGGAGAAAGATGCCTGCCGCCTTTACCTCAAACAACAGAACAAGATGGCCATTAAGCATTCTCCTCTTGCTTTTGGCGGACACATGAAGCACTTTACTCAATTCACCTTTCCCCCTAATGGATGATGAGTCATATTGCATTCTGAGCTGCTCTCACCCCTCTTTCTTTTCTTTTTTTTTCTTCTTTCTGTTTTAATTTCCAACTCTATCTCCTCCAGGTTCCCCCTCTGTTCCCGTTACCGTGTCAACCACCAAACCTAAAGTGGAGGTGGAGGAGTTCTCAGGTGAGGCAGAAAAACCCCAAAGAGAACGCTCCTGTTTGATTCTCTCTGACAGTGAAAACCATAAGGCTATAAATAGACCAAACAGTTAAAAATGCCACTGATTCTTTGCCACTGTGGAAGAAACATCTCATTGGTCACACTCCCCCCCTCGCTTTCAGACGCAGTGCTGTCGTGCATGTTCCACACAGAGGAAGACCAGAACCCACGCATCGAGTGGAAGAAAAAGGGGAAAGATGTCTCCTTTGTGTACTTCAACGGACGCTTCAAAGGTGAGAAAACAACCTGTCGTAGTCTATCCTCATGTTGACAAGCAGGGAATTTATTTTAATCAGCTTTCTGGAAGCAGGGTGCACCACATAGGAGGAGGAAAACTACTTGGGGGAACATTGGGAAAGAAGTGGAGAAACTGTGAGGTATTTTTTGCAGTCTGTTAGTGGCGTCAAACCATAAAAAGCTTAACCTGTCTCTTGTCCTCAGTCTCTCATCTGTGTGGCTGAAGGTGTGAATTTAATGGGTGAATGAATAATGAATTGTACAAAAGCTTTTACCAAGTTAGTAGTCTTGTTTTTTTCTTTTTCTTTGATTAGAAATGCCTTTTGACCCACTGCCTCCTCCAGCTGTATCTTGTAAATTCTTGGATTATCTAAAATATGCACTCACTGAAATAACAAATTTCCCTCATGTTTGCTGATAAACTCTGTAACTGCGGTGCAGATCAGCATTTCTGATAATGGTTAATCATCCACTTGGAGGAAATTTTTAACTCTTTCCTCAATCAGAGCAGCTTCAACTCTTAATTAGGATGTTGTTAATCAGATCCTCCTACAATGTTTCTATTAAAGTCTGGGCTTTAAAACATACGACTGAGTTCATAGACAGATTCCAGCGAACAGGCACAAAGCATGACACCGCCACTGCTGTGTTTGGCAGATTAAATAAGCTGGAATAAAGTTTTACTTTCCACCAAAGTTTAACTGGTTAAATGAAGGTTTTTAAGCACCATAAAAAGCTTTATTTTAATTTTAATTTTTATTTGATCTACTCAGATAAATTGGAACATTTCTTTCAAGAATTTATGCTCACAAGCTTTAATACATTATCTTTACAGTAAAGTTATTATGCACACTGTGCACTTGTATGATTTCCCTTTAAGGGACGTAGATGGAAAGCATACAATAGAGTATGGTATCGCAAAAGGTAAAATTATTATAAATGATTCCCCGTCCCTACAGTAAAGGTATTTGCACGCCTGCCTTGTTTTTTTAATTGCTTGCAAAAGTTTATTTGAACATAAAGGCAGAAATGTAAAAATAAATGGGAAATAAAAGCATAAAATCAATAAACTAACACAACGAAATGTCCCAAATGTCAAAAGGAATGGGAGGAAGCTTATCTAATCCAAACCTAATAAATAAACAATTTTATAGTCATTAAATGCACCATAGTCTTATTCATTATTAATAATAACCACTAGCCATTACATCATATTATAATGAAACAATACTCATATGCACAAATTTTTTCCTTAACAACGATATATTTTTGGAGCTATAATAACTATAATATAATCTATAAACGTATAAAATTTAATTACAATAGTAGAGTTATGACTGACATTTGTACTGAATGACACCCAGTACAAAATGATCACTATAATATTGGGTTTACAAAAGACAATCCATCTGTCTCTCAAAAACGGTGTAAATCTGGATTTATTTGACTCATTCTACATGAGAGATGAATTACAAATAGCTCCTGCAGTTGTCTACATAATTTATCAGCAAATCTTGTCAGATTATCTCACGTTCAGGTTTAGTAATCTCAGATCAGGACGTGCCCCCAGGAAAGACGTTTCCATTTTATGATCTTCTGATATTTCTCTCAGGTTCCTTTGAAGGTCGAGCGTCCATCGAAGGGGCGACGGTGACGCTGCAAAAGGTGACCCAAGAGGACGCCGGGGAGTACCGTTGTGAGATCAGCGCCTCTCGAGACACCGTCAGCCTGGGCGAGACCAACGTCACGCTCAAAGTCTTAGGTACAGCCGATTAGAATGCCACAAACATTGGAGGAATGGGTTTGTTTTCCCAAGTTTTGCTTATGGTTTGCTTACCTCATCATTCAGTGCCCCCACACACACCGTCCTGTGAGATCCCCAGTTCAGCAGTGACAGGCTCACTGGTGCAGCTGCGCTGTCTGGACGAGCAGAGCATCCCACCTGCTACATACTCCTGGTTCAAGGACAACCATCCAATCAGCCCGCCCCGGCACGCCAACGCAACTTATCTCATCAACGTTCACACAGGAATACTGGTGAGGCCGTGCATGCAGATAAAGAAAACCAATATACTCAAGTTTCTCTCCTCTTTGTAGCATCACATCCGAGGAAAGAGAGTAAAGATAAAGACACGTCTGCTAAATTCTGTGTTCCTGAGACCTGCTCAAGGACTCTCAGATTAAAACATACCCTCCCTTTTCTGTCTCTAGGAGTTTAAAGCTGTAGCCAAAGAGGACACTGGCCGCTACAGCTGCCTGGCGTCTAATGGAGTGGGATCGCCCAAGATGTGCGAAGGAAAGCACATGGCGATAGGTGTGTTTGTGTTGTGTGTTTCCACACTTCATCCTGCCTCCTCTTCCCACACCTTTCAGCTCTGGCCAAAATCAAGGAAGCAGTGGAGAGGAAATGCTCACCACATTTATTTCACGCTGCCTGAACTTTTTATTTCAAGGATAATAAGAAATAATAAGAGTAAATTGTAGCCATTCTTTTGTATTTAATAGTTTTCTGTGGCTGTTTCCACCTGCAGAGGATGTCAACATGACGGCGGTGGTGACAGCAGTGGTGGTTGTCTGCCTGCTTATCGTGGTATGCGGGTGCGGGGGACTTGCCTTACACCGCAACAGCTTTTTCACCCGTAAGCTTAACTTCATAAAATCAATGCATTGGATACAGTTTTTAGTCTCTCCCAAAAAGACTGACATGACTCTGTTTTCTCCTCCATGGCCACGATTCATCCACCAGCAGGACACAGAGGAAGGTAAGAGCCCTGTGATTGCATTAACATTGATGCGAACAAACACTAATATCGTACACTCTGAGGATTAAGGAGGTGGAGGGGGGCGGATTGTTGCTCTTAGGACTGCGTGTCTGCATGCGTGTGCTGAGTCAGGACTGTATAGAGTGACAGCTGTGGCTCTGTGTGCATGCTTTTAAGCCACAGCAGCCTTTGTGTTTCAGTTCATTCAGTGATTGGCATCAACAGCTGGAAAAGTGTGAGGAAAGAATTTGCTATTAATCTGAATTTCTACATCCTGATCTAAGCACCTCTGCATATGTAGCCAGACACATAAATAAATATATATATATATATATATATAAAATCAAAGCAACATAATTATGGAATAATTACCGGCTGTTAATCAGTATGGAGGACAACATTGGCAGCAGAGACGATTGCAGGCAATTAAACAGATTGGACGGCTAATTTGATATGGATTATTCAGATATACAAGAATGAGACTGGTTTACCAGAAGGCTGCTTGTGCAGTGCATTCACTCCCCATCACAGTCTCTGCATTACAAACATCAGAGTGGGCGTGAGGAGTTTTTGATGTCTGTAACCACAGAGACGTAAATGCACATCCTCACGTGACTCGACCAAACTGGCCTGACTTTATGTTATTAGATTACTGGGCTTGTTACTGCTCGGAGTTTGATGGAGAGTCAACGTTGAGCTCTCCTTTAAAAGCTGATGCGAAAGCTCTTTGTCTAGGTTAAAGTCTGATGCTTATCCCACTGAGCTAACTGGAGCTGTCAGTGTCAACTTCCTATTTATAGAACAGGCTTCTTCACAAAGACTCAAAGACAATGTGACGTGATTTCTGATGCACCGATAACAGGCACAAATTTACAGAGCAGGAAGGCAGATTATGAATGCAGCTCTTCCTGTGAGGGGGTGAGGGTGTGGGGTCTGTGTTCGAGACTGACAGTGGATCTATTTTATGTCTTATTAGAACACATCTAGCTTTACTCTGATTACATATATTCATTCAAATAATATTGTAGAAATAAAAAAAATCAAATAAATCAGCAGTTTTAGATTAAACTAATCTGTTTTCTTAAAGCTTACAATGAAATACTGCTATACTAAACTTTCAAGATCTTTAAGGGGTCTAAACCAGAGCCTGGGGAACTCCAACACTAATTCGTAGTACTGCACCTAGCAACAGTATCTAAGTAAGTTTACTTTTTTTTGGTGTTAAATATTTTGCTCAGAGAAATGATAGAAGGCACCAGATATGTAATTTTGAATAACGGGGTGTTGGATTGCTGCATGTGATTGGCTGCATGTCTTAATGGCATTAATGCTGGTAAATGAAATATATAATTTACAAAGACTTGCTTAAATTAGTTTTGTACCTGTACTGTTGGTTTTTGTATAAGTAGTTTTTAAAAGATGTGCGGGTGCACAGTGAGGTTGCTGGAACATTAGCTCTACCTGTGCATCCAGATCAGCTGCTTTAAACTAAGGACTCATACGCCTAATATTGTATTGCTCCCTCCCATTGTTAAAACAGCTCTGTGCTGCAGGGATTAAGCTTAATCCGCTGCATCCTATCAACACTTGAACAAAGAAGGGTTTGCAGAATATAGGGGCCAGTTTGGTACCTCAGGGCCGATGTGTTTCAAGCCATCATTGAGCATTTTTTGCACTGTGAGGTAGCAACACTTACAGCATGTAAAACCAGGGGTGTCCAGTCAGTCCTCGAGGGCCACTGTCCTGCAGGTTTCAGTGTTTCAAGCTTCAACACACCTGACTCAAATTAAATGGATCACACAGCCGATGAAGTTCTGCACAATGACTCAGTTTTGAGTCAGGTGTGTTGGAGCAGGGAAAACCTGTAGGATTGTTGCCTGAGGACCCGAACTGGACACCCCTGATCTACACAGCCTGCAATGACATTATACGACGAACATTCACCTGTCTGGTTTTAATGTTGTGGCTGGTTGAATTATAACACAGAAAGAAAGACGAGATTGGCGGACATCCCGAGTTTGTTCTCTTTCTTCTAAATGACAAAAAATATACGTCATATTAAACACGCTGCTGTTCCCACTTTGCCGAGTCACATCGGGACGTGATGACTCATTCAACCAATCAACAGACTGCAGCGTTTAAGGGTCCAAGAAAAACACAACAGGTCGGATTGGATATTCTGACACCCCTCCCAGTTTTTGCCTCTGGAAACATTTAAAAATGGGCACTGACCCGTCCCTGTTGGTAGAAACGGGCTTTATTTGCTCTGGTTTGGGCACAGCTGTTTTCCAGGCCAATTAAAACATTAGCAGCTCAATCCATGACTTCCCCCAGACCACATGTGAAAGTGTCCCTGGGCAAAAGAAAATGAACCCCCATGTTTACCCTCATGTAAGAGTTTAGAAATAATGGCCTCAAACCAGCTTGGTTCTGTTGTCCTTTTCACACAGTCCATCTAAAAGCTAGACCTGTTAAGCATTGCTGTGGGTTTTTTTGCTAGGATGAACACACCACTCTTACCAACAAGGCTAATTTCATGATGCCGGCCTGCTGAGCGTAAGCACACTGAGCCGCCTCTGTTTGGTCAACAGTAAGGTGTAACCATGTTCAAAGAAAAAAAGACATTTTAATCAATATTAAATACACACAGCTATGAAATAAATCCTTTTAATCTTTTCCATGGGATATTTATCATGCTGCCACATATTTCCCAGTTCTCTTTAATTCCAGCTCTTGTAATAAAATGAAGGGTGTGATTAATTGAGAGAGAAACAGGTTGGATCAGACGGCAGAGCTGATTCAATCAAGCAAAAACCCCGATAAGGAAGTCAATTATATCCCTTTGAAAAAGTTTAAAGTAAAACATTGATCTCTATCAACCTATTTTTATTTGAGGATTACTTCCGTCTTATTTGATTCTGATTAAAAATGACCCTCCATACTGAACATGAAGGCACAGATCTGGATGCACAGCTATGAAACAGAAACGATGGTTTAAACCAACACGACATGTACACAATCCCATTATTCAGCTCCTTTTTATGAATGATTCGATCTTCCATCCTATTAACCCACCTGCTCCAGCATGGTGTGCAATCTGAGATGACTCCATCATTATTAAAGACACCATCCTGATCCCCCCCACCCATGCAGGTCATTTTGGATCTCCCAGCATCACGGTGCAGCCCACATCAGCAGCCAAACCCTTCACAGAACTGAAGACACGTGAGTGTGACACATGAGGGCAAATTAACACCCACAAGAGTTTAAATCTTCTCACAGTGGGCTGAACCTGTCCAGGAACTAGTCTCCCCCATGTAAGGCCTTAAAATCTGGTCACAAACTCATTTCAACCTATTAAACCAACAAGATAAAGTGTTAGTGAGCAGGGCGACGTTATTTATTATGGTGTTGGGGTCATTTCGTTTGTTTCTTTTCTTCCTTACTTAGGTCGGTTTGCAGATGCTGAAATTCAAACTTGTTCAAGTGAGAAACCAAATATTTACAGATTAACATGCTATGTTGATAATGTCTAATAAATCTGTTTCCCTTTTCCCTGCTTGGTCTTTAACTGATAACATTACAGGAAATGGGGTTAGAGGGAGCGGGGATGACGTCCAGGAAAGGGTCCCAGGCCGGGATTAGAACGGGGGGGCTCCTCGAAATACGAACATTTTAAATTTATTTGTAATTTGACAGATTGATATTTATTTGAAACTCACATTTAACATTAAAAAGGGTTAGAAAAAAATGGCCTAATTTGGGCCAATTTCTAGATTTTTCTCAGTAGATAAACAATGAAATTATAAAACAAATAGACATTGAAATAAAAATACACACCACCATTCCTGACACTTATAAAAATGAGAAATCTTCACATGGTTTCTAATATTTTTTCAATTTTAAGTCATATCTCTTTGTTTTTTTACTTTTAATCTCTTATGACTTTAAATCTTATAATTATGCCTTTTTAATTATAATCATGATTTGAATCTCATTTTTTTTATTATACTTTAAATCTTAGAATAAGATGAAGACTTATGAGACAGTCTGTGAAGATTTGTCATGTAGAAGCGGCAGGAATGGGCTTCCATGGTGAGGTTTGATCATTTGTCACAGTTTCATCTGTTTTAACTTGTGAAAAATTATTTTTTAATTTTTATGTTATTTCCTTAACCCTGTGCATTATATTGTATGTTTTTTTCAGGCTGAATTTGAATTACAAAAAAAAGAAATCCAGATTACAATTGACCTTTTAGTTATTCTAAAATAGATAAATAAAATAAAACCTAAAACATTTACCAGATTTTGAAAAGAGCCTGTTTATGACAGAATCCAAGAATTAGTCTGCAGCAATCTCACCTGAGACCCGGGATCTCAGTCTCTGGCCCTGCAGGTTTTTAGTTTCTCTGCTTCAACACATCTGATACATATGAACGGGTCATTTTATAAAACTTAACAAGCTGTTGGAGGAGGAAAGCATCTAAAAGCTGCAGCACAGTGGCCTTAAAAGAACCTTAACAGCATGTGGTCCTGAAAAATGATGCAATGCATAGATTTAATCCCGACTAAGTTGATGATATAACTTGTGATGTATAAGCAAATACTTCAGTATAACAAAGGCTGCATCCCACTCCTGCACCTGGGCCGGTCGACAGTCAGAGTACTTTTGTGTGATAATAACATGCTGAGTCATGTTTAAGGTTTAACACATTATATTTCCCCCTGACTTTAAATGTGCACTGTTCGGGACATCTCAGCTTAGTCAATGAGAGAAACTAGAACTTTCATTTTGAGGTGCTGCAGTTTCATTAGAAGTTCCAAATTTACAAGTAAAGGTGTGAAACTATATCATACCCCATGTTTTGTTGAAATATTCTGTTAAATCAAGTCAACTTGCCAGAAGATTCCTGACTAAATAAAGCACTTTAGATAAAGCCAGCCCTGTGCCACATGTGGAGTTCTCAGATCGTCTGTTTTTGTTCCTAATCCCAGCCCACATATCACTGAGCTGTAGCCTGAAGCCATCCACGAAGACAGTCAAAGTACGGAGTAAGGATGCTACCTCAGCCCTGCAGGATGCTTCCAAGATGCAGACTGGGGAGAATTTGGCCCGACTTGGACGGACTCACATCAGCTGCATTTGAAGTAGAAACTTTTTTTTATGCTGAAAGTATCTGAAAGTGTTTCAAGTGTTCAAGGTGAGGACACAGCTCTGAACATGGGATGCCTCTTTTAACTCCAGAGACGAGAGGAACCTGATGAGAGGCCAAGCAGCGTGTAGAGGAGCACATTAACAGTAATAATCCAGATCCATTGAGGCCTTTTAATACACTCATCTGCAGGAGAGAACAGCCAGCACAAAACCACACCTCCCGCTTTTAGAGATGGTTACACCAAATTTTAAGGACGCTACTCAGCATCATCTGCCACCCCCTTGCCTCCCTCTTAGATATAGATCAAACAAAAAAAAAGCATCGCCTTCCTGCAAGCAGATAGATGCAGGACTCTCCCTCCCCTTCCCTGAGGAATGGACATGAAATGACACATTAATCCCTCGCTAACGTTGCATTTTCACCCTTACTCCTACTTCATTTGTACAATATTACCTGGTTTGTAAAACTCTCACCTTTGTGCAAACAGCCTCACTGTTATTTAATACAGTTTATATATCTGTATTTATATGGCTGTCTTAATGGTCTGTTTTTCTGTCTTTTCTTTAAAAAAAAACAATAAAAATATGTTTTATATTTGTCATTTTGCAACAAACCGACTTGAGGCAACATTTTC
The DNA here is from genome assembly GCA_026261665.1 of Melanotaenia duboulayi. Classification (NCBI taxonomy): domain Eukaryota; kingdom Metazoa; phylum Chordata; class Actinopteri; order Atheriniformes; family Melanotaeniidae; genus Melanotaenia; species Melanotaenia duboulayi. The sequence continues at coordinate 16,055,006 of CM047998.1, forward strand.
GCAAAATAAAGTGGCAGTGCTGTGACAAATGAAGACTTTCTGGTAAATAGATAAGAAAAAAAAAGGGAATATCTGTATGTTAAATGTAAAGTAAGGAACTTCCCTTGTCTTTGTCTTTCAGGTCCAATGTCAACTACATCCCACCGCCCCAAGAAGTAAGTGTTTTATCTTCTCTGACCCATCGAGCTTTGTTTCTGGTCACCTCAACACGTCACAGAGCAGATATAATTCTATGGAAAAAAAAGAACAAGGAGGCAAAACAGCTAAGTACTGAAATATTAATGCTTCTTTCTCCATCCCCTCTCAGCCCCAGGATTTCAAACACACACAGTCCTTCATGCTCTGAGAAGCTGGACTTCCTTCGACTGACATCACCCCTGTGATAAGGTGCCAACACTGGACTCTGGAATATTTAATTCTTTGTTAAATTTTTCCTCGATCTTCCGACGCGTCACTTCTCTCAAATGAGTTGAATCCAGTAAAGTTGCGAAGCTTCTTACTCTTGATTTGCTTCTGTGGTTCACCTTTCCCCCTCACGTCTTCTGTTAATGGGATTAAGTACATTTTAATAGTACTCTGCTTCCCCCTGGTGGCCAGATGTTGATATTGATCTTTTCTGGAAAAAAAAATTAAGATTAACTGATAATCCATCACAATTTGTTTCTTCCTCCAGCAGGCCAATTGTTTTACTTGATTTATTTGACCAAAGACTCATTACTCTTTTTCTCCTCCTCATTTTATCTTCAGGGGGGAAGTCTCTGTAAAGCCATATTGAAAGCATTTCAGTTTTCAGAATACTCAAGACTTAAATGCAGTTTACCTCAAGTCAGTATTTTGTCTTCTGGAAGTCTCAGGCCCCAACGCCACTGAAAACCCTGATCTTAGTAACAACCAACCAGTCCAGCTAATTCTACTGAGACCAACCCCATTCCATCCTGATGTGCCTGCATGGTCTTTTCTTTTTATTAATATATTCATATTATATATAAATATATTCTGTATACCTTGTGCCTTTTTAATTTGTCTGTCGTATCGATCTATGGATCACAACTTTTTGTAAAAAGGATAAAAAAAAAAAAAAACTTGCCTTACTTTTCTGTCTTGATATTCTCGTGCCACCGTTTGACTGTTTTTGACTGTGTGGATGATTTGTTCGGATTTTTATTTGAATGGTGTATCAGTAATAAAATGCTTTTTTATTCAAGTCATCCTTTCTTTTTTTTTTTATCTAAAAGCTCACAAAGATAGATTGTTTCCTATAATTACAATCTTCCTCTCTTCATACGCAGCCTCCTCTGCTTTCCCACAGAGGGGAATACTAAAGTGCAATGGCTCACTGAACAAGGTTATACATTAATCTTTCAAGTGCAACTCCTCCAAACAATAATGTCACATCAAAAGCAGAAAAAAAATAATTTAAATCTTTTCTGAAAGTATAGGATTTTTAACATGCATGTATTTATTTTTCCTCAGGACGCAGCCTTTAAATCTTGCCTGCATACGGAGATCAGTTTTAAAGCATGGTTGCACAAATCTTAACATTTTAAGCATCTGGTCAGATGGAAACGGAGTCTTTCCTTTTGCTATTTTGGGTTTCAAATACTCATCCTGGAGAGGCTCAAATGCATCTCTGACCTTGTCATAATGTAGAACTCTCGAAACTAATTCAGAGCGACAGCCAATTTCCATCTAGGTCAGCCAACGTTCGGCTCGCTGGAATTTTGTGAATTTCAAAAAAAAGATGCAAAAAATGTAATTTAGATGGACCAGTTATTTAGAATAGAATAGAAAAGAATAGAAACACTTTATTAATCCCTCTGGGAGCCAATACAAAGGCTACGACTGATTTAAATTATTCATTAATAATATGATTGTTAGTTTCCAGTTATTACGCAGCTCAAAGATCGCATCGGATTTAAAGGGAGAAATACTGCAGCACAGGGACAAATTTAAACATGTTTTTAGCACTTACCTTAAAAATCATCTGTCTTTAACAAGTTAAACAAAAAGTGACAAAATCAATGTCACATTAGGGGAAAAAAAACCTTCATATAAAGCTTATTAAAAAGCCAGAGCATTATTGTTCAATCCACTTTCTTTTTATTAAATACAACATATTTGTGACATGTAGGAGATTTACAACATGGACATCGTTCACTTGGCTCCTTCTTCAAACTTCGGCTCTGTGAAGAAAAATTCAGAAAAAAAAAAGTATGAATAAGAGTTTTTAGCAAGTGGCATTTATTTTTTAACTTGACCCATGCTGCAGCTAAACAAATGTACAGCAGCTAGCATAAAAATACAGTGAAGCACTGATTTCATCTTCCTTTCTAAATGTCACCTACGTTGTTATTTATAGACACAAAGATGTGAGTGACGGGGCATTTTTTCCGCAGCAAGGAGAGGGAAGTGTTAAACTTTGCCCAAGCAGAAACAGCAACATCATAATAAAAGCACATCCAATCGTCCGGAACTGCAGCTAATCAGAAAAATAAATCAAGACTGTCTTTGACAAAGGACGGTTCCGACTTTGACCTGAACAATGCAATTACACTGTCTGGGCTGCGGTGTCCTTCTAAAGCTCTTCTGTACGTCGCTAAGCTAGAAACACTGAAAACTTTGGCTCTGTAAAGAAGTCGGGAGGACCATCTTGTAGAGAAGCTATCCTGTTACCTCAGGTTAATGCAACAGTTTTATTGGTTTGATTTTGTTTTGTTTGGCTAAAAACTGAAAGATAGTGGATGTAAGATGTAATTCACACAATCCAGCCACAGTTTTCTGGCTAATTTATTAATATAACTAAATTCTAACACTTCTAAATACATTCAGCAAAGTGTTTATTTCATGGAGTCATACATAGTGGGGTTTTTGTCACTTAACAGACAATAAAGTTGTGTTTTAATATTGAATCTCATGTGTGTTCAGGGACAAATATTCATTGGGACAAATTTTTTTTAAATGTTTTAATTTTCAGAAAAGATCATAAAAGTGTGTGTGAGGGGCAGGGTTTCAACTGACCTGGGAATTTGAAGTCAGGGAACTTGACGAGGTCTCCTCCACCGTATAGCCTCTGGAGTTTGGTTACTTCTTCAGACAGGTTCTTCTGGTAAGCAGGACCTGCATCCACAATCCCACCAGCAGCCCTGGGAGAACCGAGGCATCAAACAATGATCAAATTCATGAGCGCAACCGCGATGAGTGGACGGGATGCTATTTGAATAAGTGTTACTACAAAAAGAAAAGGGGGAGTTGAAATGAAATTGCTTGGGGGGGAGACCAGAAAGAAGCTTCTATCCCTTTTCAAGGATACTGCAAGTAAATGTTCCACCATGATTGAACTCTGAGCAAGTTGCCTACTTTTTCGTTGCACTCTGATCAGCCAAACCTAAACATCATGTCCTCACAGGGCACGCTTTATTATTAATGTAATTAAAATTACAGTAAATGCACGCGTCGACTGACTTGCTCTTGTTGTTGTAGTCGCGGATCTTATCCAAGAACAGTTTCTGGACAGGATCAAGCTCCTTGGCCTTGTTGAAGACGACGGCGGAGATGCCGATGTTCCTTCGCAGGGTAAGGCTCACAGCGGAGCGCAGCAAAGAAGACAGATGGAATAACCGATTAAGCGCCATCTGAAGGAGCAGAAAAGACAATGTGATTAGCATGAATCACAAATGAGCGCCTCTCACAGTATGTTTCACCAATCAGCCTTTGAGGTCTGCTGAATTTGTAAAATATTGTGATCAAGCACATTGAATAAAACGCCAAGACAATTAAAATTGCAGTTATTCAACCGAAAAGGCCTTAACATTGATAACCAATGAGTTGCCTTGCTTTAGTACAAAGTCTATTTACCTGAACACTGCAACCAAATTTAAGGTGCTTCAAGTTTACTTTTCAATGGCACATATACCTTTGATGAATAGCTGTACTTTAATTTACAGATTAGTTCACGATTTCTTCCATCTCTTTGTTTTTTTATAATATATATTAAGTAAATATCCAGTTTAATCGGTGCATTTAAGACAGTCGGATAGTGTGTTAAACAAATAGTATAACACTAAAACTCACAGAGTACAGGTCTAAAATTAGGAAGCTTTTAAACACTTGGAGAATTGTGTCAATGTGAATTTAACATGTCTTTAACTGACAACCTCGAACCTAAAATGAACGAACTAATAAATCAAATATAAAACAATTTAATTGATTTAAAACTCTAAGCACTTTCAAATCAAATCGATTGTGCTAGCTTACATTCGCTAGCTGGAGTCAAAGACAACAAGCTTTGTCCAACAGGCAAAGTATTAAATGGCGTTGTACTTCTAAAATTAAGTCCGTAATGATGGGATATTTCTATTAAAGGTACTGCCTTTGAGATGACACTAAATGTTTGTTTCCTTCACCTTACAATCACTTGCTAATGCTAATATGCTAACTCTAATGTTAGCTAACTCTGGCTAACGACAGACTTTTCAAACATTATTGTTATAAATTGGCGTTCATCGGTTTGTCGGTCATCTGCATTTGATGTATTCTTGAATGCGTTATTCAATGTACAGCTATATGATAAACATCGAGAGCTTAATCTGATTTTATAGCATTTAGTTTTTAAAGCCGAACTCACCTTGGGTTTGACACTTAGGGCGCAAGATCCAAATGTGGAAGACCGCAATGGATTGTGGGAGATTAGGAAGTAAATTGGCGAGTGTGAAATGCTGCGCACCGCTGCACGCTGATCTCATAAAAACAAAACACTTACAAAACCCTTTCGAGGGCAATCCGTTTTGTTATATTTGCAGAGGAGAGGGGGTGTTTTGGCAGTTAGTTTATATTCTTTTGTTTTTACCGGAAAATATAGCAGTTTTCAAAATCACCTAAAATTAAAATCCCCCTTCATAGCATGTTATAATCCTTGTAGTTGTTTATTGTCGATTATTTCTCTTTTGTAGCAGTGTTCTGGGGGGAATAAATATTAAAACGCTGGAAAGTCCGCTTGTTTCCCAATTAAAAAGGTACCACATTCGTATGACATTACTTTTGTTGGATGAGCAGCAGTTGTGTATGTGGGTTGTGACCATAAAAAACTTTCCATATTCTCTGGCAATGCCACGCATCTTATTCTGCTACATGCTGCTGGATTTAATTGTTAAAGTCTGAAGAAACAAGACGTTTTGGCAATTTAATAATTTAATAAAACATTAAGCCTCTACAACAGCATGGCACTTCCTCCTCATGGTCATGGCTCCCATTCTTCAATCAATGTGGTTTTGCTGGTCATTCTAGCACAAACAGCAGACCCAAGCTGATCCCATAAGTGTGCATTGGAGTTGAGGTCAGGTCATTCCACCCACTTTTTTGCCCCCAAAAATCTAGAGGCAGTCTCTAATGGTAGTCTTGCTATCTTGGACTGAGTTCAGTCTAAGGCTGCAGAGATATGGAACTGCCACAGGTTGCAGAATCTCATCTTTATATCTCTCCGCATTAAGATTGCCTCCAGTGGTATGCCTAGTTTTTCCAGTCAAGGAGATGCCGCCCAACACAATCAAACCGCCTCCACCAAAAGCTGTTACCCCATCGTTGCAGGAATCAGCATAGATAATCCATTAATCCTACAATCAAACTGCTGCAACAGATTCACAAAACAAGCATGATTGTAAAATGTTACTTAAAAAATGTAATTTCTGTTTGTACTATTTACATTTTACATTCCTAAATCTCTGCATTGTTTTAAAACAACATTTTCCAAATATTGGATTTGGACTCAAATCAGAAGTTTAAAAAAACAGATTTAGTTTCAGCTGTTTTGATGGCCTGGGTTCATTCATACTTTGATGATCTTTGGGATTTATCTTCCTGTTAGATGTTTATCATTAACACACAGACTGAATAAAAGACTCTTTCAGGGTGCTTGTGTGGTAATGTGGTTATTGTCTATGTGAAAATATAAAGCATAAACAAATACACAAAGATTTGTATGTACATTCAAAACTTTATTATGGAATACAGTGTAGAAAGCGTTTTCCCAGTCAATGCAAATGGCCTGCACAATATTACACAGTGGAAAATAAAAATAATATTTAACCCACAAAGAAAAGAAAAAGAAAATCATGTTTCCTCTTCTACTCTACTACCCTCTGTTGGGCTTCTAATAAGCACCCTCTCAAAACCAAAAACTCACCCCACTGCAGCCTCCATAGGCACATTTGTGTCTACTTTCTCACAGATTTTATCACGATTAAATGTATTAACATGGTGAGAACTCATTCTGTTTCTTTCAATGCCGTGTGGAGGTGACAAACCTTTAACATAAGCTGACTGTATGAGATGAATGGAGATCCCTGCCATAATGCTGCCATCTTGATTTTTTCCCCTCTATTTCTGCTTCCACACCCCCTCTCCTCCTCGACAGCAAACGCCTGTTTATCTATATGTCGACTGCTGCGCTCTTCCGAGGAGACGAGGGTGTGCTGATGGCAGAGGTGAGCATCGTGCCTGAAGGAAAAGGAAGGCAAAGGAGGGAGGGACGGGAAGTGCAGAGGGGGAAGTGAAAATCCATCATATATATATACACACATACAGACAGCCTGGCTGGCTATCCATCTGGAACTGCAAGTCATTTCCTCTGTACCTCGCCCTCCTTCCCCCTCCACTTCCTCTCATAGCGCTCCACCTGTTCAGTCGGCAGAAAGAAAAATGAGTGCAAAACCCCGAAAAGAAAGATGGAGTCGGTTTACAACTGGACAAAAACACCAGACTGAAAATGACAACATGTACACGCAGAATTAAACCAAACTTGCTCCTCGAGCCAGATTCCTCATATTTCTCTTAATCTTTGCCGTCACGACTTTTTAATCACAGAGTAACATGAACTGAGGAAGTAAAAAAAAATGAACAGGTGGGATTTCTGAACGCCTCTACACATAAGGAATTTTAACACAACATCTTTCAACGAAGAAGAATGTACAAAGATGAAGCCAGGCCCCCCCTCCTGCAGCTTCAGGAAAGTTGCAGGGTTAAAAAAAAAAGAAAAATAATTCAAATAAAATAAAACTAAAAAGAAAAAAAAAAAAAAAAAATCACAGATCTCTCTGAAATGCGAATCTTTACATATCAAAGCAGAGCCCGTTCATTTAGATTTATATATATTTTTATCATCGTTTGAAGTCACATGATCACGAGAAGATACTAAATGTACAATCTTGCTAGAATGACAATCTATATGTGAGAAAAGGATCTCGATCGAGAGAGAGAGAGAGAGCAGCGTTAAGATCTTGGGTTGATTTTTTTTCTTTTAATGTTTGTTTTTCCAAATCCTGTTGTCATTGTTGTCATGCACTACATAAGAACAGCTAAGACTTCAGCATTACTTCAGTAACATTACACGCAATTTAAAAAAAGGACTTTACATCGGTCAACTTTTTTTTTTTCTCCGTTTTCATTCTTTTTTGAAAAACAAAACAGGAAATGATAGAGAAAACACCTCTAAAATAAAAACAGCTCATTTAGAATATGATTACTACTGATGTCAACTTCATCATTATCGTCAGTGTCTCCTGATATCCTTAAGAGCCTTGTGTGACATAACACAGCCCAGCTGTTGTAAGAATGCAAAAAGAAAAAAAGAGGGATGGATGGAGGAGGAGGAGGGTAAATGGAGGAGGAGGCTTGATTATACTCCAGTGTAGACTGTAGGGAGAGTGCAGTAGTGGTGCAGTAGGATGGGGAAACACTGGGCCTCATTTAAAATAAATCTTGTTGCTTGACTTAAAATTTTATACTTCATTATCTAATCATTACAAAGAAGAATTTGTTGACACGTTGGAGAATAAACCGGTTTCTATAAATGAGGCCCAGGTGGAGATGTGCTTACAACCCTACTGATCAGAGGTCAGTGTTGCCTTTAAAACTCCACACCTACAGCTACCCCAAAACAAAGAGAAAACCCAACCTTACACTGACCCTGAATCAGTGTGGAGCGAACGCACTTTCCCCCCTCAGAGAGAGCGAGTCTGTTTCTAGGCCTTGGATGGGGCCTCTTTCATACATCAGCAGGCCCAGACGGAGCGACTCCTAAAAACTCCTTTCTATAATTAAAAAAAAGGCGTCTTTGCTCCAATAAAGTGAACAAATGTGGTGCAAACTGGCTCGGCAGAGTCCGCCCTGGCAAAAGAAAGAAATTAAAAATGAAAGAAACCCTGACTACGGTCACTCCTTATGCTGGTAACTGACTATTTCAGTTACTTGGTGATCTAAGCCTCACTGCCTGTTGGAGACGCGGGACTGGTCTAGGGGAGGATGGGGGAGGGGGAGGTGTGTTGATGTAAGGGAGGAGATGATGGCGAGTGTGTGAACTTGTGACGTTCTCCTCAGTTCTGCATCTGCTCAAAGAACTTGTAGGTTGGATTCTCGTAACCGTTCTGCTGCATCTTGGACAGGTGGCGCTCCTCGGGGGTGACGGCAGCATCCACCTGTGACGGAACCAGAAGGGGAAAGGGGGAGGGGGTTGATTACGTCTTTATTGTGGGTGAATAAATAAAACACTGTATGATTTTAGAGCTTTTTAAAGCTACTGCAAAGTGACTTTTTAGGAGTATATTATTGTCTTTATTACTATTATGTGTGCATTATGTTTACATAATACTATAATTATACTGTGTATTACTATCATGTTTACAGTTACTTTTTTGGTGTGCATTGCACTGATGGCCTAATTAACTGTTAGTGTTTACTAAACTGTTTCTTGTTGTTTTTATCTTACTCTGTGTGTCATTAATAGAACTTTATTGTCACTGCAACGAGTGCAACGATATTACAAATTAATTCCCCTTCAAGCAGAAAAAAGCTTTATTATGTTTTTTTTATTATTGAATTGCTAACAAACAAAGAACCCAGACTAGCCAGACTGATGCATTTTTTAGTTAAAAAAAAAAACTACTGAAGGTTCTGATTAATGAATTTAATTAGAAAACCAAAAGTAGGAAATTAATTTTTAAAAAGCCATTAATCCAATTGTGTTTAGTAATTAAACATTTCTCACCTCGATAACTCCGTGGTGGATGGAGGTGTACTGCTTCTTCCTCAGCATCACCAGGGTGATGACGATCACCGTTGCTATGACGACACCTCCGACCATCAGGCCGATGATGGCGCCCTTGTTGGAGCCCACATCCTCAGCGAAGAAGACCTGTGATTTATTTTATAATTTTTTTCTTAGGACAGTGGATGGTCAGGTTGATCGAATAAACCCAAATTTGAAACTTAACGATTTTACAAAATTAAACATGCCAGTTTTTGGCATAAATTAATCACAAACTGCATGGTTTTTGCATTTACATTTCCCTATAAATAGTACAGATTTAAACTGAGCTGTAAAATGGATGCTGTGACAAAAACCCGACACATGACAACACATGGATGGGACAGACTTATGTAGGCAACTTTTTTCAGAGTCATATATTGTAGAAAATTATGTCTTCCAGCAAAACATAAAGACGTACTGATGCAGAATGACTCCTCTTCCCCACAGCACATGACATGATTTTAAAAGATCATGTCATGTGCTGTGCTTCTGTCAGATTACGCTGCTGTGTGGAACTAATCTGTTACATATTTTAACAATAAAGGGAAGTAAACGCCTTCTACAGGGAGAAAAATAACTCCAGATATCTCAACTATGCTGACATCAGCTGGGTTTCACTTCAGCGGAGGGAGCCTTCTTCTTCTAACACTGCAGAATGCTGAATGCAGTTACAGTAAATATCAAATTAAGGAGTCGAGTTAAAGACCCAGCCTGACACACTGACTGCTCCCTGTGAATGCAAGAAATGTGATACGTTATAAAATGCAGGGATTAAGGGATTTAAGCTTTTAGGTGAGAGGAATAAGGTACGTGGATTTGGATTTGACTGAGGATGGATTGAGGTTATTGTGCTGGTATTACAATGCTGGTGGAGATTAATGATGGCATGCACAACGAGAGCTTTGGAGGCGTTACTGAACTGCTGCGCAGCTGTGGCTGAGCGGGCAAATACAGATACAAGCAGCACAAAACTTAGCTCTGATCAGAGGGCAGAGGGTTTTTAGAGGAGAGCACAAGTGTGACGCATTCATTACTGCGGTTGTCTCTATGGGCACCTGTCTCCATGGTGACAACCTTGGGAGTTTATCAGGAGGACAAAGTAGAGATATGGATGTGTGTGTGCTTGTGGAGGAAAGGGGGCAGAGTGCAAACCTGCATGTGCTGGGAAAACACATCTTTATGTGTACGTGGCTATTAAGCTGCCTTCACATTCACCTTGATTAATAAGTCTGCATATTTGAGTGTCTTTACCAGTTTCTGGTGGTGAACCTCATATTCAGTACTCTGTCTGTCCTCCGTCTCCATACGCAGCTTAGGAATAGCTTCCATCTTCATTCCAGTTACTAGTGAGAGGGGAAAAAGTGCTATTACCTATTATGGATCATAAGAAATAGCCACTTTCTCTTTCTGACACACATGCTGAAATTAAACTCGTTGGATCGCACGCTGGGCCACATCAGACAGTGAAATGCCGGGTGCACCAGCAGTATCAGTTCAATATAGCACACACATAGTGTAGCACGGCATATGCAGTACACGTACATCCCATAGCTGCATCCCAAATCGCTTAACAGGCCCACCTGCGCCTTAATGGAGGTCAAGTGGAGCTGGCTGTGAGCAAATAAAAGCTCAGCGGAGGAGAGGTGATGTAAAAATATTTCTACTTACTTCAAAGCAGTCACATATATATTTTTTTTTAGACCTGATTTAACCTGAAAATGTTTGTTAGGCTTGAGGCTGCTTTAACAAAAATGTCTGCAACACAATGTGAAGACGTTTATTTATATTAATGCACCTGATCGATAGGGCTTGTGGTTAGGGATAAAAGATTTTCCACTGACAGAAAACAGATGCTCTATTTTTGGATGAGACAGCCCAGAGAAGCATGTTTGAAACTGTTAATAAGCTTTAACTAAATTTCTACTCATGTCTTTGAAGCAGCACTCACCTGGCCGTGTGGGAATGCCTCTGTCAAGGCTGGGACGAGAGTCCACGAGCTCAACTAGAGAGAAAAAATGGAGACAGTTTCTTTTATTAAACATGCAAAGAATTAGTTTTTCAGTCCCTCTTGGGTGTGTTGTGTAAAATTCTTGCCTAAATTTTGAAGCTTGGTGAACAACTGCAGTAAAAGTGGCACAAATATTTATTTTTTTATATAAAATAACATTCTACAGAGCCCGTAGAGAGACACGGAAGAAAAAATAAAATATATTGGTCATTTAATACAATTATTAAATCAATTATTAATATTATTAATAACATTATTAATTATTAATATTCCAGGATTCTTTATTGAAATAATATTGATGGAAGAGAATTTCACCATTCTGCAAAATGTTCTACAAGCTGTGATTTATTGCTGAAAAACAAACACACACACGCACACACACAAATCTGATTTTTTCAGTATTTAATCCAGATGTGGATCTTAACGTCTCATCATGACGACTTTGTTCATCTTCCACCTCAATATTGTATTCGGTAAAAAGATCATTTTAAAGTGCTAAGAAATTCAGTAATTTTGTCCTTGTTTTCCCCTGAATTAAATTTTTTAATATGTGACATTTTTTTCCATGATCATGTGGTGAACGCAGTGAATGAAGTGGTGGTGTAGACTGCACATGTGATGCATTTCTCTTGCACATGACCACACATTTATGATCTATCATTATTAAAACTGCTGTGATTGGACAAAATTCAAAGCGGTGCTGAACTTGTGAGGATTGGCTGAATTTGTGTTGACAGTTCATGGATACCTGGAAGGAAGTTAAAAGTAGTTTACAACCTGCCTTGTCTTGTTCTGATTTCACCTCAGAGAAAACACAGCAGCTCTTTGTGTGTTTTGTGTTGCAGTAAGTACCCTGGTTCTCGGTGTTGGGCTGGTTGAAGCTCTCAGGGTGGACAAAGCCGACTCCCCCCAGGCCTAGCGTGTCCTCCTGGGCCAACAGGTCAGTCTGGCCGTCTCCTAGCTCCTGGTCAGGCATCAGGGCGTCATTTCCGTAGCTCACTCTCACGTCTGTCTGCAGGTTGGCCAGCTGCTGGGCCATCTCCGCCTGCTCCCTCTGCAGAAGCTCTGAGTGGTAGCAGGAAAGATGGAGAGGTCAGAAAGGAGGAGACCTGAAGGGGAATGTGTTTTGCTTTGCTATAACTTAAGTGTCATTTCAACAGAAAATTCTGTTAGTTGTTTTTACTTATGATCACAGACAGACCCACACAAGCTGCTGACGCCACTGTTTTTATATCAAAAGATGCAAATCATCCATGACGCTTAGCAAAGACTGAAGGCTGACTTTTCTTCTGTGTGCTTTGTTGGGCTGCACAGACTGTGACAATCAATGAGACAGAGACACAGATGGCTGCATGACGCACACAACACAGCTAAACCCAAAAACCTGCAGAAACCTTGCACATGCAGGAAAGGGATTTATCTTCCCAGCAGTTTATCTTCTCTAACAGTTTCATTTGACTCTGAACATAAGAATTAGGCCAAATGACTCCAGTATCCTTATCAGGGGAGAAAAAAAAAGAAGCATTTTCTGGGGAATTTAGACCACTGTTAACAACTCTGTTACACGCAACAAAACCAGGGCAGTGAGGCTTTTTTCAGTTTGTCTTTCACACATTGATGAGCAATCACAATCTGAATTACATATTTTGATTTTCACCAACAGTTAACCACTGCTAAAAAAAAACTTCTCCCATTAAGTCTGTCTTAAACAAATGAAAACAGATAAGAAAAAACAAGAGACATGACAAAGTGTTTGAAAAGGAGGTAAAATGAAAGAAAATGTATTTTTCCCCTAAAATTATTCAAAATTATATAAAAACTAAATAAATGCAGCAAAAAAGGACTAGAACAAAAATAAAATGTTTTAAAAGCAATAAATGAAAAATAAGTCTTATAAAAATTAAATAGTAAACAAATATATCAAGAAAATGAGTTTAAAAGGAATAAAAGGCCAGAAGCGGTTTGTGGCGACACTTGGCATCAAGAGGTTAATATATTTTTATTTACATTTCTGATTATGTGACTGATAGCAAACACGTTGTGACCCCTATTTTGATTTTGACCTCATTACCACCCAGTGTTTGATTTAAAGCCAATCAACATTTTCCTTTAGAACAACTGGTACCCTGTATTTCCCAAACATTAATTTCTGTACCGCTTATTCTAGTTCAGGAGCCTATCCCAGCAATTAGCAGGCGGGAGGCAGGTGCCCCCAGGACAGGTCGCCAGTCCATCGCAAGGCCAGCACAGAGAGACAAACAACCACTCACACTTGGGGAGAATTTAGAGTGACCAGTTAACCTAATATGGATGTCTTTGGACTGAGAGAAGAAGCCAGAATACCCAGAAAGAGCCCACGCATACACGTGGAGAACATGCAGAAAGGTCCAGCCTGCGAGGCTGCAGCGCTAACCACCACACTACCACACAGCTCCCTTTTTCAGATCGTTTTGCCAATGCTTATTTGGTGCTTTGCTTCAGTCCTCACCTCCAAATTACATAATTTGTTAATGTCAATCAATTGCTTCAATTTTCTTATTTCTGTGGTGACCACCTCCAAAATCTGCTGAAGCGTCTCCCCAGTACAAAATACAGTTGTATCACTAGCAAATACAACATATTTTACCATGTCAGACACATCATTTAATAGAATACAAACAACTGGGGACCGATCGCTGACCCTTGTGGTACACCACATGTTTACAACGATGACGTACGATTATCTATTTGTACAAACTGTTGCTGGGTTTCATTTTAGCTTCTCGGCCAGTTTATCACCATTATCCTACTTCTGTAAACTTCCATTTTTTTTTAGCAACATTTCCCGATTAATGGTATCAAAAGACTTCTTATTAAAAGACTCAGCTTAACTGCCATGGTTTCATCATGCCCTCCACTTTTACATCAAACATAGTGTAGTGAGGTTCTGACAACAAGTGTGTATGTATTTAGAAGGATTACTACAATCTATAAAAAACATCTATAGCAAGGTCATCATAATGACTTTTTTGTGATAAGATACACTTTATTTATAAATACCTCCAGGGAATTTTAGGCTCTATAAAAAGAGGAATAAAGCTGTGATACGGGGTTTTTCCCCAACATCGGACGGAAGATGAGGACTATACTTCGATTTAGTTGTAAATACAAGCAAACCTTTGAGGGCTTTCCCTGCTGAATCATCTGCTTCGACTTCCTTTTTTCAAGAAGAGTCACAGATTTCTTTTCACAACATAAAAAATAAAAAATACCCCAAAGCTGTTGACGTGAAACTTGTTTCTTGAGCCAACAAACTTACCAACTTGATCCTGGATGTCGTCAGCTACGCCGGGCACTTTGTAGAGAAGTCCCAGAGACTGGTTCATGCGCTCCTCAATAACACGCAGATGGGTTAGCACCTACACCATAAACACATACAGAAAATTAAAAAAACAAAGCTTATTTGAGAAAAAAAAACATTATATGAAGTTATTTAAGTTATGAAGTTATTTAAATAACTGCAGCATTAAAATTCAAAGGAAAAACAGACAAAAGGAATTTATAAAAATCCAATGTCTGATGCTACCTGGGGTCTAATCTGGGCTGCCTTCTTGGGATCCACCATGCGGACGTGCTCAAAGTGTTTGAGGGTGTGCTGCCTGTCTTTCTGCTCAGCACGGACATATTTCTTCAGCAAGGTGAAGACATGACGTGGCTGTAAGAGACAATGAAGACACATTATGCTGTTTGCATTAAAGATCAAAGAATATATGTGAAATGTGAGGCTATAATATCTGAAAGTCAAATCCTGAAACAACCTCCCATGTGTATGAGGTGCATACTAGAAAAAAAACTAACAAAACAGAAGCTACATGAGGGAATAATTCATGCAGCAGGTCAGGTTTAAGGGACAGATGAAGAGATTCTCATCAGGGAGCATTTTAAACCAAAAGAAAAAGGGAAATTAACTATTGACTTTAATGGTGACTGCTGCGTGGCTGGTTTACCCTGGGTGGGTCCTGCTGAAGCGCAGTCAGGTAGCTCTCCAACGCCAAGCGGCGGCGATCGTTCAGCAGAGCCTCCACCCGGGCCATGTGGGTCTCCACCAGCTGCTGGCGCTCGCTGGCTGCTTCCTGCTCCAGTGATTCCACCTTCTCCTGGAAACGCTGCATGCACATATAAAATAACTGATTAAAGCCCTGGAAACGATGACGTACAAGGATGACAGGTACTGTGCTGGATAAATCGCTGCTTTTCCTACTTGAATAACGGCCTTCTTATCGGCACGTGGAAGATTCTTGGCTTCCCTCTCAGCTTCCTCCCACTCCCTCATCACCTGGAGACAAGAACAGGAAGGAAAACATTCATTAGAACAGACGCTGCTTTATATATTTAATCCTGTTTTTGCCCACATTAAACAGAGTGAAAGGTATCATTTTTTACAGGTGTGTTCATGTTGGGTTAGGTGTTAAAAACCCTCAAAATAGGAAGAAGATCAAGAATGTTAAAGGGTACGGCATAACAATAACAAAAACTCTGAATTCTATGAACTTGGTATTGACAAATAAGTGCAAAAGCCTCACTATTAGCGGGTCGAAGGTACCAGGTTTTACCAAAGAGTAGTTTTACAAAACAATACAAACTACTAAATCTTGGGTTATAAAGAAAGAATTTCTTGAACAAAAATCATAAAAAATCTTTGGTCTGGGTGACGAACAGCAATGACTACATCAGCTGTTTCTATTTCCTTTTTGCTCAGTTGCATGTGTTTCAGAGTGATGACTGCACACCCTTTCCCATTTTGACTCTCTGACTCTGACCTCTTTCATTTTTCACTTCCATCAGAGCAATGCAATAACACCATCTTAAAGGGAGAAGTTATTATGTGTAATCAGTTGATGCTGTGCCTGTAGCTAGTCACATCACAACAAACACAGCTAAGCTAAGCAAAGCAAAGCAAAAAAAAAAAAAAGTCATTTTAAGTGCCATGAAGTGTTGTTAGCAACATTATCTGGGGCTTTAAAAAGTGCGACTGAAGCAGACCATCTGGATCTCCATCTGAGAGTGAGACGGTTGATTAAAAAATACAATTAAAGTTGAAATGCCTCAGTCGGCTCACCCGGGAGGGATTAACAGACGCACCAATTTGATTTCCTCACCACACCTCTTCTCCATCCATTTTCTATTTA
Organism: Melanotaenia duboulayi; assembly: GCA_026261665.1. Taxonomy (NCBI): domain Eukaryota; kingdom Metazoa; phylum Chordata; class Actinopteri; order Atheriniformes; family Melanotaeniidae; genus Melanotaenia; species Melanotaenia duboulayi. The sequence goes on from CM047998.1 coordinate 16,071,261, forward strand.
TAGATTATTTTTGTTCTCTCTGTGCCAGTAAGAAAATCCTTTTCTGCTCTCTGAACATCCATCCTCTCTAATGTAACATAGATGAGATGACCGCTGATAAAGTTTATTAACCTTTAAACATCAAGATAAAACACACATTTGCTCCCCTTCCTTTTATGGTTTATCTTCAGTACCTGGGACATTCTCTCCCGGTGTTTGGCCTCCAGGCTCTCCTTGGCTTTCTGGAAGTGAGCGTGTTCATTTTCGTCAGCAGGGGTCTCCAGATAATGGTCCACTGCGTCAGGTGAGCTGGGTGTGGCAGTAGGTACTGCATCAAAATATAGAGAGGAAATAGAGAAGTGAGAATGGAGTATTGTGTTACAGGACACTTTATATTTGGTAGATCTGGAACTGGCAACAAACACAAAAGTCCAAACTGGGTTAAAAGGGTTAGTGCAAGTTCAAGAGGAAAAGAAAACTAGTCAGTAGCTTTAGTTGAAAGCCCACACCCTCCAACATAAGGCCTCAGACAACCAAAACTGCCTTGTAGAAGAAACAAAAACACATTTCTCATATAACTTCATTCAAACTGTGACTGAGTGCTGCTGCAACCGGAATTAATCCAGACACACAAACTCACCCACAAGAAATACCCTGGATCAGTTGCTGTGTGAAACTTGGGATTTAATCAGTGGAAAGTTGATTATCTTTCATAGATGAGGAATAAAATGCTGTTAACAGCTGTGAAGGTTGCACATCATGTGAAATTGGTTACGTCTCAGAAGCATATGACTGCACAAGACACAAAACAACTGAGATGGGATTCACTCTGAGCCAAATGTTTTGTAAAATTTACTTACCCCTTAAACTCCACTAGATCACTGGCACCCCTGAGTGCTTTTGCTTATATTGTCAATTTCTCAGGAACAGTATTGTGCAACTCCGTGGGGTAAGTTGTGATCGACCGCTTACATCTGACCACATGGAGCCAACATGCAACACACACCCAGTTCTGATCGCTGAGGGTGGCCACCCAAGATAAACTCTCTAACCAAGTCAAGGTACTGATATGTCAGAGATTATAACAACCAGTCCTATTATGGTTTCTGATTCCAAGATGATTTACGGATCTTTTCCAGGCATTTATATCCCATCCTGGAGGTTTACAATCCAGCTGTAAAATGTAGTGTTTATTCAGAGACTCTAGATCAGAGGTTTTCAAACTGTGAGCTACAACCCCCAACATAAAATGCATAGGTGTTTGCGACCCCCACCCCCATGCAACGACTCAGTGATTAACTGTATCATGTATCAAATGGGTCATTTTGCAGCCATCTTCTAAATGTAAGGCTGGAAAACTCTCTTCATAAATAAAGAGGATAAAATGGTTCTTGGTGGTTCATTGCTAGGAAAAAGCACCTACACGCCCAAAATCAGCTTCTCTCATGGCGATAATGTCAAATTTAACTTTTTAATATAGCATGTGTACTAACTTTATTGTTTATGCATTACTGTGTTAAAAAATAATGTGCTAATTTCAAAGATGTATCTCTTCATTAATGGTTTCATTTTGATAGCCCTGGTAAAAAAAAAAAAAAAACTCCCAATTTATAAAATGTAGGATGTATATTTTTTACAATCATCTGGCAACCCCCTGAAATTATCTTGCGACGCCCAGTTTGAAAACCACCGCTCTAGATGGAGAGTCCACAATGACTGATCCATGAAAACATGATTGATCACATTTTCATAATAAAAAAAAAAGGTCACCATCACTACTACGTTGCTAAGAAAACTCTAATTTGACCCTAAAATAATGATGAAGCCATTTTCTGTCCAAATTTCATCCAATCAGAGAGCTTACATTGATGGCAATGTCCATTCAGGAGCAGCCAAAGATCAAAAAGTGACAACTTATGTCAGTCTGAAAAGAAAAATAATGGTCTTCTATGGCCAGATTAAGCAGAGGAAGATGTTTTCGATGCACGCTGGTGCCAAAAATGAGCTGATATGGAGTCGGTTTTCTAAGGATAGTTGATATAAATAAGCATAAATAACTGAATAGCAAAAAATATCTGGAGGAAAAGCGTAAATATATAGTTTCTGTTGTGGGTTTGTTTCAATGCCAATATTTTTCCTAATGATAGCAAAGACTAGACATAATGATAATAAAAGGCTCGGTCACTGTTGATGTCAAGTTTTTTCTTTTGTTGTTGTCGTTTGCTTTTTATGGGTTATATCTGACCTGAAAAAATAATGTTTGTATGTTGACAGTGCTTAAAAGGGTTCAGGTTCTACGTTAATTTCTACATTAATAAAAACAAAAACACCAAATATAGCAAAAATGGCTTAAATTACAAAAAGGCACATTTAATGGGTTGTTGCTGCTGAACTGATAAAATGCTACTCATCCATGAAACAAACACGTACATGTAAACAACAGCTGTGCAACACTGTTATTATTTGTGGTATTTTATGGACTGTAATGACAACTGGTAACTAACATGGAAAATTAGGAAGCCATTTGAGCCACAGTTTTGTTGTTTTTGTTGGAAAAATTGCTCCTGTTGAGTGCTGACCGTGGATCACCATGTCGGTGCTTTTTCAGAGTGCAATCTACTATAAAATCAGTGACATTAGACCAAAAAGACTGACAATACATGCATGTACTGCAGCTCTTTCTCACCTCTGTGCTCAACAAAGCAAAAATCCTGAGCCAAAACACACAAGCACGCTTTCACACTACACACACACAGACTAGATAAAATTAGATCAAACTACAGGGAGATGGAAAGCATGACTTCATTTTGCTGCAGGGCAGTTTGTTTTTCAGTCACGATGTGCACAAACACATTCACACACTTGCATATTGACAAAGGTCACTGAACCGAGCACAGTGATCGGGCAACATTTAAGGCACCTTTTGCTCCCGTCTATAACACACAACCGACTTCTGTGCGAGAAACGGCATGTGGAAATAATTTGCCAATCCAGGATGCAGTTACTATCTGAAATCCCATCAGTTTGCTTCGTGACTGAATGATCACGTCTAATTCAACACAGTCACGCAAGAAATATTCTCCCCCCTGAAGTAGCCATTATTAAGAACCTCAGATGGTTCACCAGATAAACAAGGTGGAAAAATCTTTGAGCAATCACTCTCATTTCCACTGATAATCAGTCATCACACCGATCTGGAAGGAAGGTATGTATTGAGAGCGTGTAATGTTGTTTTAATGAGTTTTTCCTTATCGCAAGAAAGAGAAATGTTTCATATTCTCAAAATTGCAGCTGAGCAATTTGACATCTGATTTAAGTGAATTGAATTAATTAACTAGAGCATATTTCCTCAATGATGCGGCCAGAATAATAGCAGCAAACCAGAAACATGTCAAAGATATAAGGGATAATGTGCAGTGAAGCGAGGATTATTGCAGAAATAATTTCTCTGGGTGAGCTCGCAGCTCACATTCATGCTTAACTAATATGCATAAAATGATGGCCCTGAAATAGCCATAATTGTGGGAATTATGGTGGTTATCCTACAGGGTCTATGGGGAAGCACCAGTAGCCACTGCAATGTAAAGAACGTTATTTAACCTCTGAAGCCTTTTGTGTCTAAATAGAGTACCACTTCACTTCAGGGTCCTCATTTCAATATGAAATTTTAAATGTAATGCAATAATCACAGCTTTCAAAAGAAGGTCCAATTTTAAATGTGCTGAAAATAAAAATGTGCACACACACACTGATTTGGGTGTAAGGTGAAGAAAGAAAAGTGTGCAGGCAGTTAAATTGAAAGATTATGGTGAGAAAGTTAAGACAATCTTTGGTGCATGCTAGTCAAGTGTAGAGCTGAAAACAGCCAGTGGACAGACGGTGAATAGTGAAAGTTAAAGACAGAAATTGGGAATCAAACCCGGTGAGCTGCTGGTTGACCTGAGCAGCTGTCGGCAGGACTTACTGACGCTGCTGCAGACAGACAAGCAGTAGTCCTCTGACTCAAAGTTATTCCTGTTTCCTCCACATCCGCCGTAGATAAATTGAACACAGCGGCCTTCCTGTCGGTCAAAGTACCAGCGGGGCAGCATGGCCCTGCATGGGCCGGTCTCTGCACTGGCCCAGCACACATCTTGGAAGACACACACACTTTCATCATTTATAAGGTAGTACGCAACCCCAAATTCTCCTCAGCTCATCATTCACCAGGTAACAGCATCATATTTTAAGATTTCATTGAATTTGCCACTTAAATTCAAGGACACGAAATCATAAAAGCTGGAAAAATTTGCAGGTTTAGGCATTCATTATTAACGCTGCTTGGAAATGAATTTAACACTAATTTGGCACAAAAATGAATAAACAGCAGTAGCGCAACAAATTCTGGTTCTAATGGATCGTGGCTAATGAAAGATGTGAAATGATTAATGAGCACAATAACAAAAATGACAGCAAGAAATTACTGTGAGGAACATCGAGTTTAACCATGTTTGACATAGCATACAAACCGGAGAGAAAACATACCGCAAGATCAAACAGGAATGATTGATTTCTGTATTTAAGAGGTTTAAAAGACTGTAAATTCTGAGGAAATGAAAACAAAAACATGGAAAAGCCCACAAACAAGCATGAGAAGCATTCCTCACCCCTGACAACTTCTTCCACAGACTCCGTGGTGGTGGTGGTGGTGGTTGTAGTCATGGCAACATTGGTGGTGGGCTCATCGGCATCATCATTGTCATCAAGCGTGTCAATGATGTCATCTCCATCATCATCCTCTTCTTCTTCCTCCTCTTCTTCTTCTTCCCCCACTGTCTCCTCATCCTCTTCTCCATCTCCATCTTGGTCATTGTCCAGTACATCCTCTTCATCCTCCTCTTCCTCTGCATCTTCCTCAAGCACCTCCAGGTCCTCGTCCTCCTCTACCACAGATGGTTTGGTTTCCTCTTGCTGCTCTGTTGGCTCTGGTTCACGCACCATGCTGGGTGAAAGCAAAAAAGAGGGAAGTAAGGAGACATATGGAGACAACAGGAGAAATGGGAAAGAAATGCGGAAGTGGGGAGGACAAGGAGTTCAAATGACAGTTTCCTTTCAAGTAAACAAAGTTCCTCTTCAGGATAATGTTAAAAATAAAAATGGCTGCATCTGTGATCATATGTGAGGTCATGTATTTCTCTGCTGTGGCTTCGCCCTTATTCATCTGTGTTTATGTGCACCTGTTGTCAGAGTAGTCGGTCTCCGCTCCACCCCACCACACATCAGAATCATCAGCGTCCTGCTCTGCACTGTCAGTATCCCGCTCTGCTTCGGTGGGGCAGCACACAAACTCCACTCCTCTGAAGCGGTCAATGCCGCACGGCAACAGCATCCCATAGTCATGGAGATTCATGGTACGGTCTCCGCAGGACTACATGCGTACAAATTGATGAAGAGATGCAGACAGAATGGATCAGCGTGAACGAAAGCTAGGGATTAAAGTAGTGGAAGTATGTTAAGAGGGTGCTCACCTCCTTGGCTACGGTGTGCCAGTGCAGGTGGCTCTCACACTGGTCCATGCGCTCCTGGTGCAGGAACTTGCACTTGTCAGGAACAAGCAGGGCATCGCTTACAAATTCTCCCACTGCAGCAAAATTAAGATCCACATTTAGAATTCATACATAACCTCAGCCCCACCTAGATTCACTGAGGAAACATTTCACCAGCAAGTCCCACAAAAAAACAAAAACAGCAACCAGATAAATATGATTGTCAAAAAGAAATCATGACACGCTTAAAAGGTTTTACTCCTAGCATTAATACGCAAGATAGACTCACCTAGGCAGCGGTAGGGAACAACAATATGCATGTGACTGCGACACTGCTTGCGTCCCTTCTTGCACCAGTTTTGGATGCTGATTGGCTGGTTCGCCTCCACCACGTTGGTAATCTGGAGCTCTGGATACACCTAAATGCACAGATTTATTTACTACACCTCTCATTCTCCGTAAATAAATAAATAATTTAAAAAAAGGGTCACACACTAACATTTTGTCAGACTGCCTTTAGTTTTGATAAGCTTCTGCAATGTCAACATTTATTTCCATTCAGAGTTGCATTACTTTTTCTCCAAGATCTTATTGTGATGATGGGAGTCAGCCCTCTGCGGAAAGTCTTCTCCAGCACATCCTAAATATTCTCACTGGGGCTCCAGTCTGGATTCTGTGGTGGCTAATCCATGTAAGAAATGTCGTCTCATGCCATGGAGAATGGCCGTGCTATCAGGGATGAAAGAAATCCTCTGATGGAATATCCTGGTCATTTAGGTATATGCTGACCTCGATCTTTGGATACATAACATTGCTGAACCTAGATCTGACCGAGTGCAACAACCCCAGATTGTAGCACTGCAGGCTTGTACAGTTGCACTAGGCATGATAGCTGCATCACTTCATATGCCTCTCTTCTTTCCCTGATGCTCCATCACTCTGGAACAGGGTAAATCTGGACTCAGACCACATGACCTTCTAAGGCTCCACTGCAAATTTAAGCCTTTCCTTTTTATTAACCTCTGATAAGTGGTTTTCTTAAGGCTACGCAGCTGTTAAGTCCCAAACCCTGTTTGGATATGCTTTTACTTTGACTATTTTCACTAATAAAAAGTGAAAGTGACTGCTGATCATTATCATTCAAGATATTTATACATTTCTTCCTGAATGATGATGGTTCCCGATTATCCTTCCAGTTTTTAATAATGCGTTGGACAGTTCTTAACCTAGTTTTAGTAGTTTCAGCATCTCCTTAGATGTTTTCTTTGCCTGATGCTAATAATTTGACCCTTCTGAAACAGATCAACATATTTTTCATGACCACAGGATGTGTCTTCCAACATGGTTGTTTAAGAAATGAGAAGCTGCTAAGTGGAGCAGCAGTTCGGGTTAAATAACTTCTTGCCAGCTGAAACTATCATGCATGCAGCAAGTATCCAATGGGAGGCTCTTACTCACTGACTTGCTAAGTTAAATCCAGGTAATGACTTTTTTTGGGAAGGGTAGCCTAATCATGTCACAACACAGCTAAGTCATATAACGAGATTGCATTTCTGTTTAACATTTTTTCGTAATGAGAAATGCTCAGTGACTAAAAACCTTTTTATTTATTTTTTTTAGCCCTATATTGACGTGTCAAAGCGCAGACACTTCACAACATTTGGAAGTGGTTTGAAACCCAGAGTGAAGACAGTGCCGAAGGGGAATCAGCAGGATTTTTTCACTTACACCTTTCATGCCAAAAAGTGATGTGCCTTTGTTGTGCATTTTGAGCGGCAGCATTTTGTGGGACTTTCTGCCTAAAAAAAAGTCTGCGGTGTTTACCTCTACATTCGTCTCCATGACAGCCCGCCATGGATGACATCTGCCTGTGCACATCGTTCTGACTCGGCATGTCATCCCTCTCCAAATACCTCTTCTCTCACTCTCACTTATGACAACTCCTATTTTTTTATCCCTTCATACAGAGGAAAAAATAGCAATCTCATGACTTTATTTCCCACTTTTCACCCTCGCCTTGGTCAAATCAGCTCTTGCATTCAAGTACTGCAGAGGAGTGGAAAGCTCTTATGTCTTTGTTTGACTTTCAATATTTTGAGTTCAAGCAGTGGTTGGGAGTTACGATTTGAATATCATTTGTTTATATTCACAAGATTTGCCTTCAGTGGTAACAGTGGAAAAAGGAGCTTAACCTCCCATACTCCTTTGAACATGTGCATGTTTTTACAGAGAAACCAACCCTTTTAATCAGGCGGCTTACTTTTATCATGGTGTATTTACAATTATAATGTAAAGAATTTAGGACCCTTGAGCCTGGCAGCGGTGTGATTTTTTTTAAGTGTCACGCATTAGGCAGTTGCTTCGGTTAGTTTCACTCTTCCTAATTACAAGCTAAGTGTAGCTTGAAAAGCAGTCGCATGGCCGTAAGGAGCTTGTTTACTGAGCAGAGTTTTGTTTCATGTTACGCAGCTAACTTGGAGATTTTGTTGACTTAAAAACAAATCTGCTTGCAGAATGTATGGCCCTTTGAAAGATAAACTTCTGTGGTTTTACTTTTACACCAGCAAGAACAAATTCTTCCCTTTCTTAACACCCACAATTCCTTATGTGGCTTTCCCTAATAGTTGCTTTCCTCAAGTAAAAAAAATCTAGATGTTCTCCACTGTCAAAAGCAGCAAGAAGAAGCACAACATGGAAGGCTTTCAGAAGGAAATAATGACAAGTTTTCAGGAAATAGATAAATTTGGCCGAGATAAAAATGAGTTCTTCAGATATATCTAGAAGCAAGAGGTTAGTGTAATAAAGTGGACAATGTCTTTGAAGACACTGAGAACAGAAAGACAGTGTATTGTGACACCGGAGCTCCCAGCATAGGATGGAAATTGATAAGATGTCATCTATGTCTATCCCATTATCAATTCTGCCCATCGCTGCAATTCTTTGTCATTTTCCTTTTCAATTCCTGACCCAGTTTTCTATGAAGAATTACACAGCATAGCTTTACTTTGTCAATATGTGTTTAAACTTGAGTTTAAAATCTTTGACAACTCCACCAAACAATGTAAACAAAATCAATAATATCTTCAAACTGATATGGACGCTAAAACTACAGATTTAGTCTGTAAAGCAGAAAATAAAAAATCCCTTAACATTAAAACTCTGTAGAAGTTTACATTAAGTTTCCGAGAATGCAATAAAAGAAACACTGACCTGTATTGTGACATTTAATGCAAAACTGAATTTAAAGCCACTGAAACAAATAAATCATGTGAATATATAAATGATGCATAATTCCAATATCTGGCTTCCAAATGCATTCTCATTTGGATGTTTTACTTATTTCCCTATAATTGTATAAGGGTGGCGCCCCACCTGCGTTTAGACATTTCCATTAGGACATGTTTATATTTTATCCTTATTATAAAAAAAAAAACTAAATGATGATATTGTCTTATTTACGTGACTGCACATAATTTCTCTTCTGCTCTCTATATTGCACTTAGCCCCATGTGCAAACAGAACGCATGTCACAAAACATGCCCCTCGCCCACCATAACCGTTTCAACACAGAAACAGCGAGGGATCCAGCAAGAATATTTTTTAGCAGTGGGAGGAAAACTTAGTTCAGTGATGAACTCTTCAGCATCTACAGGAAGCAGGAAATTATTCCATTATTTTAACTACTGTATTGAGTTAAAAGATTGCAGTGTTGCAGCTGCACATCAGGCAGACCTCCAGCAAGTACTCTCCTCTTGTAAAGGAGCAGAGTAGCGATTACACAGCTGACTCTTCTGTGCAAGGATATAGGTCTGTCCTACTATCTTTTACTATTATTGGTCTTTCCACTATCGACATAAAGACTTGTGCCATTGTCATGTTTCTCAATGAAATGTAGCCATGCTCTGGATCTGGATCACTTATTCCAGCAACAAACCGACATGTCTGACATTTATTTATTATTTATTTATAGCACCTGTCAGCACTGATCCAGGTATTGATAAGCCAAGTGACGCTTGAGTCCGACGTTTTTGAAAATTGGGAATCAGCTGCTGAGTGGACTTGGTTTCCTGTGGAGTTCAAAGTTTGACTATATTTACGTTAACTTTATGTTAACTAAAATAAAAAAGCCAACTGCTTAGTTACTAAAAAGTTAGTCCGCTAAATAATAATGATAAAAAAAAGGATTGTTATCATCCAGACATATTGTCTCAAATCTAACACTAATTAACTAGAGCATCAGAACTGCCTGTTGTGTGGAGTACATGTCAGAATTAGTTTTATTTTTCAATATCCTGATATTTTCAATAACCTTCTGGGAGTAAATAACCAGGAGGTGAGCAGGTCCTGCTCTGTGTTCACACTTTACCTCCTGGCAGTACTGCAGGATGCCTTCTTTGGTACCAATGCAGCTCTTTGTGCCCGAGGGGTCTGGCTCCCACTTGCCGCTCTGCACATTGATGTGCATGTTCAGTTTTCCGCAAAACATGGCTACCTGGGGCTCAGCCAGTAGACCCATAGAAACATCTGTAGGAACCTGAAATGGGGGGTAGAAATAAGAGAAATAAGAGAGAGGGATTTAATGAGGTACACCACTCTTGTTACTTAAGCTGAGAACTGAAACACGGATGCAATTAAATTTTATTGCTCAAACAGTGGTAAGCCAAGAGAGGAGATTAGCTTGTAAGATCAAGCGAGATGTTGAAAGTGAGTAAAAGCGAACATAAAGTCTTCAGTAAATGAGAAGTGAAGGACAATAAATCTGATATATACCCATACGTGATATCTGATGTTGTAACAATATCTCAGGAATGTTTGTGAACATATTTGTTATGGTTATATTCAAACTGGCAAAAAGGTTGTGCAGAAAAATGATGAAAAACAAGAGCATGGACTTCCAAATCAATATCTTCACAAGAATAAATTACCTCAAAAAGAAAACCCAGAGGAAACATATACAGCCTCTTTTGTCTATTATGCACAAGCACACTCGCCCACTCCACTGCTCTGTGCTATACACTTATATGTATAGTGTACACCTCTGTGGCTTTGCAGGGTTTTTGCCTTTATACAAGAAAGCATAGTATTTATATAACCCTCCAGTTCATCTCTCTGTAAGTGCAGGACATACTGAGAGGAAGAGCCATTTGGCCAGAAGCAAAAGGGGGGGTGCGAGCAAATGTGAGCGAGACAAAGTCCACCTTTGGCATGAATGTAGTAATTTGTGTGTTAATTTTCATCCCTGTGTAATGATTTGTGTCTTTTCTTGTGCATGCCACTGCAGTCTGCCTACATAAGGAGGTTTTGTGCTGAGGTTCCCCTCAGAGAGGAGGTGCAGACAAACCTCTCAATGTCTGCATTGTACTGGCAAATGAGCTGAGAACAAAATGGGAGGGAATATGGGAGGAAAAAAGAGAAGGCGACAGAGGGAGGGAGGAGAGGGACCGCTGCCATTGTGCACCGCCTAATCTTGTTAATGGTTTTGAAGGCTCTGGCAAGCAAACAAATGTTGTTCTGTGAGATGGATAGCATATTTGTCCCCTCTAGACGTGATTCTCTTCAAGCAGCCAGGGGCATAAAATGCTCTTCCAATATCAAAGTGGGAAGGGGGGGGGCTAAAAAGTCTATTGTCAGGATCAATTTAGCCGGCGTGTACCTGGTGCAAAATGAACTTTATCAGCTTTCATTATTTTTCAGTTACACAGAGTATTTACACAACTGTTAGACGCAGAGCATGATGGCACTCTCTTCAACTGTTCTTTTCACCAGACTGCACCCGAAGAAACAAGCACAGCAGAACAGGAAGCTCACCAGGTACATCAGGTGAATGCAATAAAACCAACACCTGTAGAAGGTGAAGCAACCCTGTGCTACAACACAACTAGAAAAAGGAGTCATTTGTGAATCTGGTAACTTGTTTCAAGGCTACACAACAAATTAATATTCATTTTTGATTTACCTTTTCATTTTACTGTTTTACTTTTATTTTCTATTTTTAATTTGACTATTTTCATGTCCAACCAAAAAAAAAGGTGAGCAAGGCTTAAACCCTTAAAACTACAAGCTTGTATTAATTTATTTTTGGTCTGCCTGTGTTTTTTCCTTCATACAGACTTTTTTTTCCCAGGACAGCCTCAGTTGTCACATTATGGGACTTAAAGGACGAAAAATGATGCATCAACGGATATAGAAGCACAAAGGCCAACTAAAAAAAAAAACCAAAACTGAATTTATTACTAACAGTACTTTATAGAAATAACACAAAAATCAACAGTGAACAAACCTTTTCTCATCTGCATACCATTCTCTCAAGTCTTGGCTTTCTGGAGAAAAAAATTGACTTTGAAACAAACACTAACTTCTTTAAACAAAGCCAACTACAAATCATCTTGTCTTTGACACCACTGTGCATCTGGGCTTCATTCCAGCCGTAGTGGACCATTATTTCTGTTCTTTTCAGACAGACGTAGAACTTTCTTGTGACTTCTTGATCTTGGACCACTTCTAATTGGACATTACTGCCAATCAAATTGGTAGAAGGTTTGACAGGAAGTGGCGTCATAATTATTTAATGCACATGTCTCTTAGCAACATAGCAGATACAGCAATCTTTAAAAAATAAAAAGTAAATAAATAAAAACATACAAATGTGATAATCATTTTACCTTGGGTCACTTATTGTGGATTTACCACCTAAAGCCTCACTACATTTTGCGGCTGGATTGTAAACTTCCTGGATTAAATATAAATGCCGGGAAAATTTCCATAGATCACCTCAAAAGTAAGCTATCAATTACAGTTTACCTCACAGAATTACAAGCTACTGTTAATGAAAAATTGTTGACAATATAAGCGATGCTGGATGCTGCTCCGAGGTGATGGCGATCTAGAAAAATAGATTCTCCTCAAGTCAATGCATCTGAGTCTGGTTATAGGGTTGCATCAAATAACAAGAATTTAACACAACTATAATTCTAAAATTTGTCCATTAAGTTAACGTTTGTTTAAATAAAAAGAGATAAAACATGTGTTGTAAAAAAGTTTTAGCAATAAACACCACACACACTTGGACATCCATCAGATTTGGTTATACTTCTGTGGACCAAAAATGCATCTTCAAAGTTTATATCCCCCCACAGGTCAACATGATAAGCTGCAAAGTGTAGTAAATCCCTCACACACACCCACCCACACCCACAAGTGTAAAATCCCCTCCTGGCCACAGCCCTCTTCAGCTCACACAAATGATAACACTGGTGGCCATTACTCTTGACACCCAGCCATCTGCACCACCACACCGGATTATTTAGGGTTCTGCCTCTTGATTCCCACACTGCCATCTGTGAGCGAGCAGCATTAACAGGCACAGATCACATCCCATCCTGCTTATTTATAGCAAAAACCGATGCAAACAGAGCTCAAAGATTTCAAATCCTCCTTAAAATGTTGAGCAGTTACGACATCTTTGAATTAAACCACTTTGAGGGGCCCAGCTAAATTTTTACGTTATCTGACCACCCCCTGGATTCAGTCTGTCACTTACTGAAGGAGATAAAAACAACTTCCTCTCTGCTTTGAGGGGTATCTGTTCCAACAGCTTGCTGACATTCAAATTCTTTGTGTCACACTTTTTGGGCAAATGATACACTCACAAATGTCTCTCTTAAGCCATCTCTCTGGATTTTAGTCATCTGTTGAAAGAAAGTTTGGAGAAGGGGAGGGTTAAAATCATCCAAGTTATAAATCACCACCAGGGATGGCAAAGAACAGGAAGGTAGAAAAAAACAACCATCACAAAGGCAAGAGACAGAGAGAGATTGGAGAACAGATGAACTAGAAAATAAGCCAGTTGGGCTCAAGAAGGTCAAGCACTTTGTAAAACACCAGGCACAAAAGCAGAGGGGGTGTTGGATTGAGGAGAAGAAGGGAATTTCTGGTGTCAGAGAGGGGTAACTCGGGAAGAAAAGGATGTCACCATATTTAAATCTTGCTTTTTTCCCTGCTTTTCAACAATATCTTCTCTTTATATCTTGTAAATGAAAAGACTAAATTAGAAAAACGGTACTTTAGTGTTTACTTCTTGCTCCAGTAACCACCTGGGAAGCTAAAATCTATATGGAGGAAACAAACAGATGGACTCAGTGAAAAGCAGACAAATGATGGAGACATCCGGCCTTCCTCATCTCCTAAACTCATCGTATTTATACCGTCTTAGCCCTGGTTCACAGTCCTTCCAGTTTGCCAGCTGGTCATCCTACAGAGGGAGAAGAGACCAGTAATCTGGACACTGAGGATTTGGATGGTAGCTTGGTCGGGAGTAATATCCCCCATTGGTCTCAATCTGGCATGATAGCTATCACCATAACAACAGGGAATGAACCCAGGAAGAAGGCCCGTGCTGTATGAGACTGACCCTGAGAAGATGGTGCAATTAAAGCGAGCAGAATCCCCAGGCACATGCTACTTCTTCCTAAAACAAAATTAGAAGTGACGCAACTAAAAGCAGTGAACCATCAAAAATGGGTTTCTGCTTCTTGCTGCTTTGATTAATCCTATTAAGTGATGAATGAACTCTATAGTTAAATGATAAAAAAACAAAAAATGATAGCGGGTTGTGGCGGGCATTCAGGAAAGCAGCAGCACTGTGTCCAAATCATGTCAGCCATGGGAAGTAAATGCAAACCCAAGATAAGCCTGCAGGCCCTTACAGGTCCACAAAACTGAACTCGGTTTAGATGAAGTTGTTAAATTTTGGCTCCAAGGTTGATTTAAACACCATAAAAAAGGTTTTAGGATCAGTGTACCATTTTGAGAGGGAAAAGGGATTATTTTTCCCCTGAGGTTTGAACATAAAAGAAACAAAAACACAAAGCAACAATTTAATAACGTAATACAATAACATACAAGTTTAAAGTGATTAAAAGGGAGATTATTTGCTGGTCCAATTTGCCAGAGTGGCTTGCTACCCCACATTGGTTTATGAGTATGACAAGCTCAGTGCAGCATTTTACATGAACTATCTTTGTGTGTGTGTCATTTTATTACATAAAAGTGACCTAAACAACAGTTTTCATCTTATACAGACAAAATTTTCACAGCTAAAATATATGACTCAACTATTTTCAAGGCTGGACACATCATCATTAAAAGCTTTATATGTTCTGTCTTAAAGGATTATTAAGGCTTTTCATAATTAAATAATCACCCACATGTTTTGCCTCAAGACGAAGACAATTAAAGCTGACATTTAATTATTAAAAAACTAGTTGTGAAATAGAAAAACTTTACAAATGTTTTTAGGTCTGACGAATCAACCAAATTTAAGCAAAATACAAACCTATACTTTTGCTTCATATAATGGATTTTAGTTGTATTTTATTATTTGTTTTATTTCTTATGTTTATACACATTTTTACTGATGTACAGTTATTTGTTTTGTAAAAAAAATTACATCACAAGCATGCTAAATGCATATAAATCTATCCTTATGTACATCTTCTCTTCCACACATAGGCTGAAAGATTGTTTAATATATTCCAGTGTGCCCCTGAGCGTACACACATGCATATCCGATCTTTGAAGTGTCCCCACGGGCGCTGGTCCTGCAGTGCTATTAATTGCACAGTCTTATCTGAGTAGCCCAGGCCTGCCATGGGGAGCTGGGTGTAGGGGGTGGTGGGTGGGATGATGGCAGTGGGGGTGTGTGTCTTAAGATCAGCTCTAATCCCAGGAGGAGACTCCCTGGAGAGCAAGATGTGTCGCAGGAGCTCGACACGTTTTCTCTGTGGCACACGCCTTTTAGAGGCATCTTTTGCTGACATGCTTGGACCAGTGGTTAATAGGACACAGCTGCACCTCAAACACGATGACGTCAGCCAGCAGGTGTTACGTACAGTTTACCGTAGCTCAGATACATCATCGGTAAAGCGAAAACGGAAATTAACAGCTTAACACAATGGAAATAAGGGCTTCGTTCTGTTATCCTTGGTAAACATAACTTCATTGCTTTCTTTCAAGTTAATAAATTAATTGCAGTGGTAACAAATAAAGCTGCAAGTTTTTTTTCAAAATACACTACTTTTTAAATCAGTTTAATTTGTTTGGGAAAGCTGAATTAAAAAAAGACTGCAGAATAATACAATGAACACTATGCTCTTGCATAAAACGACAACGTATAAACATGGACTATAATCACATTGGCTGTTATTTACTYGTAGATCATCTCYAACACTGTATGTTCTAGAGATGCCATGATTACTTGATTTTACATGATTGGGAAAGTATGGCAGAGGAAGCGTTATTCCCTCCAAACAAACKKATCAAGTCATCCTCTGTGCATCTCTTTGGTTATAGAAAGAAAATGAAAAGGCGTTGCTGATCGCCAGTCTGCAGAGCAGCAATAAGAATTGCAGTCAAAGGAGGAAACACACTGTTTCACCATGGCCCTGTGCTGGACTGGCAACTTGTCTAGAGAGTACCCTTCCTTTTGTCTAGTAGCCAATAGGATAGGCCCCAGCTCTATCTTGGAGTAACTGTGTATAGAGGGAGGGTGGGTGAGTCGGTGGATGGATGTTTCACCACCTCCCTCTAACCACCAGCTTTGTCCACTAAAGTCAAAGGTAAATGCACAGTAACTGTGATGTAACCACCAGCTTAGGCAGGGTGAAGGGACTGAGGTTATGATGAAATCTAAGTGSCTAAAGAAATGCAGACTGCATCATGCTCACCSWGGCACGTCTGCAATCAATAATTTGAAGTCAGTCTAGGTTAAATATTGATCTCATCACTTATAAAAGGCTTAAACGGGTCAAAGTGACACAACGAAATCCTTYCTCAAATCAAGAATTGAGACTTCTAAATGTGTTTGTCTCTGTCAATTGCTTTTCTCAAATCTAATGTCAACCACATCCATCATTTGCATGTCACATCTCTTTCCTTGCAGAGTTCATCCCACAACTTTACAAGTTTTCATCAAGTCTGAGAGAAGAACTTAAGTTTGTTGGAGGAATTATCTTCATTCATATTCAATGCGATTAGGCGTCGTCTAGAGGGCTTCTTCTGGATTTAGCATCTCAGACAAATCTGTTAAAATCTGATTAAAAGTGTGTAAGAAACACAATGTGACTTCTGATCACTTTGTCTAGACATGCTGGAGGGACTCTTGGTTGCCTTGGTAATAACCACCATAGATACAGTGAGTGCTCTCTACCGTAGGGAACTGCCTGTTATAACCTCTACCAGTCATCGCTGTAGCAACCTGAGGCAGCACCATTATCCCAGTCACATGAGAGCAGGAATTTCATCATCTGGCTAGTTTGCTTTGGAGAGAATACAGGCTGCTGTGTGTGCCAGTGCCCCAAACCAAACTTGAAGTGTAATGATCACTTTAATCTGCCAGATAAGCTGGCTCTGACCTCACTGGTGCCCAGTTTGGAGTCACTGCGGTGGAAAAGCAACGTACACAGATAAAAACACACACATTGTTTACACTAAACGATCATCTTATGGCCCAATTATCTTTAAGTACACAAATTTGTACAAAATTTCATTAAAGGTATTAGGTACTTATTGAGCTGTAACTAAAATACGTGTATAAACAAAATGTTATGTCTTTTTTATATATAATTTCACAATTTTATATTGAGTTGTCCTTTTTAGATTCTTCTTTATTCTCTTTTACAGTTTCTGTTACTGTGCATGACATTTCCAACCTCTAATTTAGGTGTATTTTTACATCCATTTGAATCATATGGTATAATTTCCCCAAGGGTCTTTGCTAGCAAAAAAAAACAAAAACAAACACACACACACACAAAAAAAAAAGCCCAATACACTCCAGGCCATGTGGTTTATTTCTGCTCACACCTCTCTGATGTTTTATGTCTATCAATATTTTAAGGACAGGGAAAAAAGAAAGAGAATACAGTTAAAGTGCAATGACTTGTTCGTGCTGAGGTCATCTGTTTATAACGTGACACTAAAAATAAGCTTAAATATAGCCAGGAGGCAATGCCTTTGAATTAAATAATGCATGCTGCAGATTTACTGTACTATTCGGTAAAACAAATATTTGAACACAAAATACAAAACTTTCCTTATGTTTGCATATTTTTCTAAGGCTTTCAAATTGTATTAATTTGGAGAAAGTTAAATTAAGCCGACCATGAAAAATAATCATATTTCTACATTTCAAAGCTCTAAAACATCGGTCCTCAAGAGCCACAATCCAGCAGGTTTTCCAAATTTCCCTGCTCCAGCACACCTGACTCAAATTAAATGGATCCAACAGCCTATAAGGATCTACACAATGACTCATTAGTTTAAGTCAGGTGCGTTGGAGCAGAGAGATTTGGAAAACCTACAGGATTGTGGCTCTCGAGGCCACCCCTGCTCTAATATATAAATAATAAAAATAAACCCATTATTATATTGCTGATTGAGAGTAGTGGTAATCCTTCTGTGTCATCTGGGACCATGTATTGATGAAGGGAGTTTATGTGTGCTTTCAAACACCACCCCAAAACAGGATGAGCTGAGAAACTGGATGCAAAGTCCATATTTATAAAACCAAACAAAATAAATAAATCTGCAATAGAAATATTCAACATTTTAAAAAGGAGTCAGTTTTCCTATGTCAGCCTCAATTACAAGTTAAATTAACCCTAAAATTATTACTTTGTTTTAAATGCTCCTTTAAAAGAATACTAAATAGAAATGACTTTGGGTTTGTCATTAACCCCCTTAAACTAGAGGGATTTCAATACAATGGCTTCCTCTAACCACCAACACCAACATAACCACGCATTAGATTTGTTTGACATCACTCTGGTTTACTACACAAACAGGATGTCCACCACTATCAAGGAGACCAAACAGGAAACAGATCTAGAAATAGCCCAGCACAATCAACAATGCAGCCCAGTTTGATGCAAATTTTCACCCTCCTGATTCACATATACATCAGACATGTAAAGCTTGTTTTAAACAGTGTCCCAACTCCACCGTGTAGATATAGAAGAAATTGTTATTTTGAATCAATGGTAGATTTTCACAGAAAGTGATTTTTTTACATGGTAACAGTAAAAATAAAAAAAAGATGGGAGAAGTGACAGGAAACACAAAGTGGCCTAATTATGGTCCAAGTACCTGGGGAAGACTCGACTGCTATAGCAACCCTGAACACAGAGGATGAGGACATGGAGGAGAGAAAAAAAGAAGATGACATCATTTCTACTCGTAAAAGACTATAACCAAATACCCTTGTGGGATTTTGTTATGTGTTGATAGAGACAGCGAAACGAAATAATGTCATAATTAAGATGGAACTTTTTAAAAGATTCCCAATCTCAAGAAGAAAATGAGTCAGCAACCTACTGAGACAATGCAGTGTCTTAGACATTTAATAAGCACTGAAAAGAATAAAATACTCCATGACTGGTGGGGGGGTGTCAGTGTTTAACTCCACCATGGCTGCAAGAAATATGTCTATGGCTCATTTCTTATTTCTCTGGAATAATTTATGAGGGCAATAAGGGAAAGATTGCACGTGTGAATAACTAATGTCTGCATTTATCATATTAAACTGCTGAGATTAAACAAAGGTTTTTCAGTAAAATGCAGGCAAATTTGTCTACTCATATAAATGCATTTTCTAAATTGAAAATAACATTTAACCATAAAAAAGTATACTTTCCATGCTAATGCTGGGATTTCCAATTTTTTTTCTTCTTCTCTTAAGTCTTGAAAGACTTGCTTCTGCGAGGAAGCCTGCAAATGTATGATGAACATGTATCTATAATGTAACACTGTGCTGCAACCATGACGTGATCTAATCCATGTGTAAAAGTAGATTTTATATAGGCAGTGGTAAGATCATGATTTAAGTCATATCTCAGTAGAAGGTCAGGCACATGCATCACAACACATCTGACTCAGACTTAGAACGCTCATGATAGACCTCAGTGGCAAGTACATGCTTTCAGATAGAGCGTGTGTGTGTGTGTGTGTGTGTGTGGATATACTCTATGCCTGTTACTGAGTAACTGCAGGTCAGGGTGACTCGTTTCTCAACTTATCATTCTGATTCTGTACCAACAGCTGCTTACTCAGCAGCAGTAAAATGAAAAGAGCATCTTCATGGTGCACTGCTGATATTTACAGATGGAAATAACATTTGAATGATGATGAATGGTGCGGCCTTGTAGAGATTTACTCAAATATGATGAATGGGGGGGGAGAATGTGGTCCTGAAGGCTACAAATTATTTGCGAGTTATAAACAGCAAAAAGTGAAGATGAAGAGAAGAATTTTCATGGGAAATGCTCAAGTGAAAATATTTTATACACGTTATCCAATCCACATTAGCTATTGATAACATGCCATGGTAATCAGAAATGTGTTAATGCATCCATACCTAAGATCCCCTCCAAAAAATAACAATGAAGACCCATCCTCTAATATCTATTAGGGACTAATTTGTCCTAACAGTCAGAGACTAAAGCTATTGATTTGATCGATTTGGGACTCTTACATTTAGGAAATTTCCCAAGTAGTTGTTACTGATGCACATGCAAGCCCTGCTAAATAAGCAGAATTTACAATTGCAGTATCATTTTATATTCCAGTTTTTACCTAAACTATCGCAGCAGATCACAATCTTTTCCGTAGTTAACAAGGCCAGTATTTTTTTTTATTCCTAATAGATCAAATCAACCCTCATATACATGCACAGCATCTCATTCAGAGGCCAGGTTGTGCAGCACAAAGCAGGTCTTTGAGTTATCCGATGGCCTCTAACCAGTGAAATCTGCACTACCAAATTCCTAACATGCTTTTAAACAGGGGGATGCCATTTTTCCAAACAGGAAAAGCTCACCATGATACACAGACTATTTGTCTGACAAGAAAAAAGGATGTGATGCAGGGAAGAGGTGATTAAAAAAAACATAGGTGAACCCTTGACGTTCATACGATTTACATCACTGCTGGGGAAACATGTGTCTGGGGTTTTATTAGGTAGACAAAGAGGAGACATGATAGAGGGACAGCTTGAAAAGACAGCAAGCATATCTGCGTTATCCCGATTACTATGACAACAGAAACAACAGCATCAAAAGGTCAGGATATCTTTTCTTCAGGACAGAGATGGGGGGGGGAGTGCAGTGGGAGCATAAAACGGGACGACAGCAGTGTTGTTAACATCACCAAGATGGACAATGTGCTGTTTGCACAATTAATTTTCATAGCAAGCTTTTAGCCTCACTGGTTAAGCATGAAGGATTATACAAAGAAAATGAAAGGCAGAGGGTAAAAAAAAAACAAAAGCCTGACACTAGATTTGGGCACAAAGCCAAATATTTGGTGTCATCCACTGTCGACCCAGGTAGTTTTCTCTGCTTCGAACCTGGTCAGTCAGCAGCAAGCAGCAACACCTGTGAATGAGCCTGTGGTGCCAAGACAGAGGCTTTGTGAAAATATCTGAAATATTCTGCTACCTCCTTATTCAATCATAGCAAAGTTATTTAAAAACTTCTTACAGCCTTAAAGTGTTGCTGTTTATTACAACCTAAAATATAGCTATGACAACTTATCTGGGAGAGGCCTGTTACACACATGATAATGAAAAGCTATAATGATGGACTGTTCATCAATTTTTCGCGAATACATTTTGTGAATGAGTTACTAACTACTAATGAATACAATGCTTGATGCCACACAGGTGGCTGCTTAGCTCTTGTGTTTACTCTGTTAATTCTGCTGGTGTAAATTTTATTATGTGACAACACCATTTCTAAACGACCCCATGCAACCACATTGTTTTATAACAAAACAAAAAAAATGTAAAAGAAGGACGTTTTTATATGCGAGGAACAGAAAACACAATATAGTTTTCAGTTTCTGGAAAATTTCAGACTAGTTGTGGAGGTTTAACAAAAAGACACACACACACACACTTTCCTATCAATCTTTCCAATCACATAAAAAAACAGCATCCAGCCCTCCAATATGCTATTAACTATTGTTTTCATACACAAAAAGAAACCAGCACAATGTCAACTTTCATTTACCACAATGACTGGTAAGCCTGCAAATAACAAGGACAGAACAGCCAGTGATTACATTTTTTTTCTTCATAATTTCACTTTGAGGATTGATTTATTTTATTTTAAAAAATAAGGCCTCTTATGTGTTACACTTTTGCAGGTTCTCGGTTTGCTGTATAATTACAA
Source organism: Melanotaenia duboulayi (assembly GCA_026261665.1). Taxonomy (NCBI): domain Eukaryota; kingdom Metazoa; phylum Chordata; class Actinopteri; order Atheriniformes; family Melanotaeniidae; genus Melanotaenia; species Melanotaenia duboulayi. The sequence continues at coordinate 16,092,991 of CM047998.1, forward strand.
TTTTTGTCAGTCCACTAAAGAATTGGACTATGTATAACTTTAGGACTGCAATTAACATTATAGTCACTTGTCTTTTATTATCAATACAAACTACAACTGATTATATTCTAAACTAGCCAATGCAAAATATACAAATGAGAAGTCAACTGATCATTTAGAAAATCAAAATAATCGATATGTGAGCAAGTAAAACTACACATTTGTAATTAAAAATTACTTCAACCATAAAGTGGTCAAAGAGTTTTTTTTTGTAATCATTTTAGTTTCAGATGGTACATCCCAGATATTTCCTGCGTGGCAGCTGAAAACCAGAGTATTTAGCTTTTGCTTTCAGCCTCTCAGAGCAATGGTTTCTCTGTCACCAGGTCAGTTCAACAGTCAAGTGTAAAAGCTTATGCCACTATTGGTGTTGATTTTCTCTCTGAAGTAAACAGAATTCTTGGGTAAAGCACAAAGTTCAACCTCATTCTCTAAGGGCTGGCTGAGCCATACATTATAGAGATACAAGCAATGCTGGGGAAAGCAAGTAAAATAAGATCTGTTAGTGTCGAGTGGATTACTTTCTTCAAAGACCTGAAACTGCAGTATGAGCAGCAGAAGATGCCAGACAGAGAAACAGTGGCAGCACCAACAGGCATTATGGCATTAAGGCTCTAATAAGAGGAGAGGGCTTGTCCACCCCAGGCTGAAAGACTGCAGTATGCACACACACAGACTGTCTGCACTCATCCAAGAACCATTTCCTCAGGATTTACAAATGCACAAAGGCTGGCATCCAGCTCCCATACTTCACACCCCTGCCTGCCCCTGTATAGGGCAAGCTCATCAGGAAAAGGCTGTTTTTTTAGGGCTGTGTGTTTAGCAGTGACTGCATGTGTTTAAATGGGCCAGTAATGAAAGCAATAATCGAGCTCTTGTAAGACTAAAAACTTGCAACATCTAATTTTCAAGTCAGAATTAAAACTTAATTTCTCAATTTCTGCTTTTGATGTTTAGATTTTAAACTGTGGAGTCAAAGAGTACAAACTGTGTGGAGGGACCTCAGAAATGGATCACGAACAAAGCCAGAGTCCAAACTATTCATTCCAAATCCACTGATTATAGACTACTGAAGGGAACAATGAAGATCAGCAGCCACATTTCCCCTCATTCATCAAATTGGAAGGAGGCTAACCCTAAAATGAGTAAAACAGCAGCCCCGAGCCAAGCTATAGACATTAACTGCCAGTATACTGATCAGTCAAATGTGCAGATAAGCTTCAACTTATACAACCCGAGATACCACCAATAACCCTGAACTACAACCGTAAACCACAACTAGAGTCCAATACTTGTGAATATGAATGTGTTATTTCTCCAACAATAAGCACAAATTAGAAATATTGTTCCCCTTTATTATCCAAATGCTTAATGTAGACAATTGAACACTTCCCATTTGGGGGACTGTTGTAACTGTTTGGGGGAAATTTTAAATGTCAATTTTAGCTTCTTGTATTGATGAAGGGTGAACTTAACACTTATTCTAGCCTTCCAAGTGTATCAAACACACCTTTTAAACCAATATGTAATGAAAATATCTCACAACTGTTAAATAGCCAAGAGTTTCCACGTTTCAGGGATACACAAGCACAAAATCAAGTAAAAGCAGTGAAAATAGAAATGTTTTCAAGTGGGAACTGAAATACAAAATATTTAAGCAATGATTTTGGGAACAAAGCTGCATGGTTTAAAAAATAACTAAGTAAAATTTGTTAAAAAATGTCAAGGGTAACTTATCCCTTCACACAGCATGACAGGTTAATGAAAAGCCTAAAAGGCAGCACTTGTGGTCAAAGCTCCTGTTGGCTTCCCAACCCCTCCATAAATGCTGCAGTGCACCGCCGCCATCTTACCTCTCTATTCTCTGCCATCTAACAGAATTATGTGGAGGGCGTTAATGTTTATTTCCGACATTAACTCCCAACTTCACGATTTTCTCTTTTCTTTAAAACCACAATTAAACGTCAAGACTTCATTACGAGACAAGAATGAGTTACAGACTTATTTGCAACCCCCCAAAACACGCCCACCCTCAAATATGAGCCCTCGGGTATATGTAAAATGAGACTATTCGTCTTTTTAAAGTACAGTGTATTGATTTTCACAAAGGGGATATGGTCCAAACCATTGGTAAATGTGCCTTATGAATACTACAGAATTCGTAGCTACGTTTTTAAGTATTATTAAGGTTAGTGTACACAACTTTCTTGGGAAATTATAAATAATAGCAAAACGTGTTGCTTTTCGGTTCAACACAAACATAAACTTAATGGTCGCACCTTTAAATAATGAATGTCGGGGGTTCTTTTTCATTTTTTCATTGTTACGCTGTCCCAATAAATCACATACCACTGGCTTAACACAAGGATTTGCAAGGGAAAATCGTCGCGGAACAACGCAATAGAGGCAATTCAACTTCCAGTAAATATCTCGTGCCTTTTGGGAGGTGTATTATAACCACATACAACTAAAAAAATGAGGAAAATGTCCAACTATTTAGGCGACATTGACTAAACACATAACCTCTCGTTTAGAAAAACCCAAGAATTCACCCACACTGTCGAGCTAGCTAGATTTTAAAGAGACACGTCCGCTTAAAATTTTCCAACATAAAACTACAGGCAATGTTATACATGTTATTCCCTTAATCGAGTCAAAACACAAGTGTACGTTACGAAAAAGAGTAACATATAATTTGGTTAAATTTTCATATTACCAGATTGTAATGATTTTCACAAGATTATTTAATTAATTAAAGGTTAAGCTTTAGTCTTGGAACACGACGGCTCAGCTTCCGGGCTAACGCTTAGCTAACTCTAGTTAGCTTAGCTGTGACGACAGCAACAATATGGTCGAAGATACTATAGGTTCAAGCACACAAAAACGTATTTTTCTTACCTCCAAGGCCATAGCCGAAGCCGCTACAACCAGCAGCAGTAAAGCTACTCGGTCCCCCATGTCGCTTCCCTCACACAACGCTACTATGGGCAGCGTTTGTCCAAACGATGTAACGTTTCAGTCGGTTGGAAAACTGTGTGCGATCGCCGCCGGTGACTCCCGTTGTCTGATGGTGAACGATATCGAAGTGGCACAGCTGCTCAGAACAGCATCACCTGACCACGGCGGAGTGGGATTAACAAGCGCGCGCACGCAGCTTCATCTTCCCAGCCTAAGCATTTGTTTTGTTTTTAATACAAGACTACACGCACAAACCGTTATTTTGTTATGTTAGGAAGAAAAATTAAATCTCAGTCGTCGCGTGCGCTCGTTTTTTTTTATTAACAATTCATGTGAATAAATGGATGCTAGAGTCAGCTTTTATATTTATAAACATGTTTAATTTACAACAGGCACTGAAAGAGCAAGGCAACAATAATTTACCTTACATTGTTTATATGATTAAACCTCATCTGTTCACAGTCATACCAAATAAAAAAAAACCTTAATTTCTCTACAACTGCAATTTTATTACATGTATTTTTCAGGGTGAGTCAGTTTTGTATTCACCCCACTATAAGAATTCAATTAAGGTAATAAAAGCCAGTTCATTACCAACAGACCAATCCTTAAGGCTGGCCATGCCATTAAACACATTATTAAACATTAAGATCAAGTCTTTATGTCTACACAAGACAGGTCCAGACCTGACTTGTTTAAAATGGCTTTAATCATAAACTCCCACCTCAGTTACTTATATACATCAAGTTCAAAAAGAAATATAGGGGAAATATAGCAAACCTTACAAAAAAAAAGAGTTCATATGGTGTTTTTAGAGACATTTTCTTCTCTTCAACAATGAGAGGCTGAGAAAAGAAGTCTTCACCTTTGTCCAAACAGTGTGCTACCTTAAATGTGCACAGATGGGATACAAAGCATATCGGTCATTGGCAAGCTGTAAGTACAAGCTGCAGTCCAGCCAACAGTTAAGTCTATCAGACTTGATGGGGCATTCTCTGGCTGTCCTGACCCACATTTTACAGAATGATTATTTTCCTCACCATATGTTTCTCCACAGAGCAGCTGAAACACAGTGACATCCACTAGGGTATTCTGGCTGTTCACTCCTTAAGTTTAAATATGGACAACGTGCTGGGTTGCATCCACACTGCAACACCACACGCTGTACAGAGATCTCCAGGTCCCTGAATCCATAAAAGGTGAAGCTGGTCTGAATGGCTTCTACAATGTGGGAGAAATCACTTCCGGGTGAAACCAGGATAAGGGGGTGGTGGGGAGCAGTTGTCTGGCCGAGGTTGAGTTGGAGTGTAGGGTGGTGGATGCAAGGACTGGGGGTACATCTCATAATCATAGTTGTATGGAGGTGGAGGACCTGAATTAAGAAACAATATAAAAAAACATAATTAATGCAAGTTTTTCAGAAGCATTTCTTTCTTCAGTCATAATGACAAGCTTTACATTTCTTCCATGTTTAATGTATGTTAAACCCACTTTAGCTCAGGATCCCTGCCCCAATTTAACAAGGAGTTTCTGCAACCCAATTGCACCCTCTGGTGGTGGAATGGTGAAACTGCACACTTAAGGAAGAGAACAACATGGAAGCTAGAGATAAAATAACTTGTAGCAGCTTTTTAGTGGGAATATATAATTCATTAAAGCATTCACATTAAAGCAGCAGACATGAAAGAAACGTTGACTGAAGTTAAACCCCATGGCAAGCTTTTTGTATATTGCACCCAATCTCATAATTAAATAATAGCTTTATTTTAAGACATCAAGAGCTGATCTGAAACTGTCATCAGTGGGACACTGGACCAGAAAGATAACAGCCCATTACACCCAGCACGACAAAGTTATTCCCACGCTGCTACATACAGTACACAGGCATTCATATTGCATCACACTGAGTGCCGTCTTCATGAAACCTGATCAGAGTTGCAGGGCAGCATGAAAGGCGCCTGGCCAGCGCAGCATGAAGGAGATGCACAGAGGAGAATGAAACATGATGAATAAATGATGAGCCTTGAAGAAAAAGAAAATATAAAGAAAAAAGAACCATTCCTAAAGCTGGAGGAGTATCATGAAGCACCGGTTTAGATGTGCTGAGTGTTCTTATGAGAACACGGAAACTTTGTCATCATTTTCTTGCCTAAGCAAGAAACAGAGTAACAAAGATGGAGGACAAAAATTTGAAATCACCAAATAGAGGTCATAGACATCTCTTCCTTTATATTCCGATATTAATCCACTGTGTTCAGAGATGTTGCTCAAGGCTGTGGTGGAGTCAGTAACATATTAATTACTCTTTTCTTTTTACCCCCCCTTCTTTTGCCACTGCTTTCAGAAGCACTGGCCTGGGGGAAGAGATGAGGTTACACTGTCACCAAAGACAAAATCTGTAACAGACGGCATGAAAAATTAAACCATGTTCCATTTCAAGAGTACTTTTCCAGATCTACATGTTGATTTAGGATGTTCATGTTTATTAAGAAATAGCTTGAAATTCTGTGAATGGATGCTGCCATGTTGCCAAAAACCTGGAAAACTGAATCAGTTCAAGTCAAAAGTTCAGTGTGTAAGATTTTATCCCACCTTCAACACAGTGAAGAGGAAGTAAATGAGTCCCTGGCTGATCGATACTGTATCATAGCCTTATGTTCATGTTATAAAACTCAAAGATTTATGTACATTTTCTACTTGGAAACACTTAATTTACACTTAAGACTTAATATCTGTTAAATTCCAACACAAACCAACTGATGATGATGGTCTCCACAGTTTCTTTTTCCAGGACCCTCGTTTTTAAACTGTTCCACTGTACGAAGGAAACTTAGAAACAAATATGTATTTATCAAACATACAAGGCCAGTTGTACACTTTGCTAAGTAATCAGCTGTTGATAAATCCAACATGTTTTAAATCACCTGCTTGTGTTACTCATGGTTATTGACATACAGAAATGTCTTTGATTGATTGTATATGGTGACAACGTATTCCTTTAGAAATCCCATGGAAATCCCTTGTTTCTCCTCAAAAGGATGCAGAGAAATCCTGAGAAAGAGCTGCCTTCCCAGCATCACTGCGAAGGCAGCTCTTTCCTGTTTGATTTCAGCTTGATGCCGAATTGTTCAAGGTAAAGATGCACTTTTGGCCTCCCTAGTTTATGTCTATTAGGTACCTAAGGGACCACAGCGAAGGGGGCTAACTGCTCTGTTTGTGCATGTGTGTGGATGTCTGTGTGACTGTGTGTGACAGAGCTAATAATGAATTTGTTTTTAATTAACTTACTTTGGCGTGTGAAGGCTTGTTTTACTTTATAATGCATAAATTGTTTATGCCATGTCAAGCACTTTGTGCTGCGTTTGGAAGGGAAAACGCTTTATAACTCAAACTGACTTGGATGGATGGATGGCATAATTCAGCTCAGTGATGGTTAGGAAAAGCCCAACCTGACTCCTGTCTCACATCGGTGAGCAAAAACCCACCTGTATATTCACCAAAAAAGTTATTGTAAATTTAATACAATTCTGTAACAAGATGTCTTTTTTGGAAGCACAATCTGATCTGAAGTCACTCTGATCTGACCCAAAAGATAACACTCTGAAGGCAAGCTCACTGATAAAATAAAGACTACACATGGATACTGAGACCCTCCAGATATGGTCATAGCTGTTCTTATATCTAAGAATATTCCTTTCGTCCGCCTTCTGTGTCGATTACGTGCGTAATTTGGTCTGTTTTTGGAGCTTAGCTATCTGTCACAGAAGAGGGAGCAATACCACCGGCAGTGCTGAGCAGAATAACTGACACGCCACCAGCGAAATAAACAAACCAGAGAAGAAGAGGAGGATCAGGAAGGGAACAAAAGAGCAGAAGAAGAATAAAGACAGGACAACAACTGTAGAAAGTGTGCGAGCTAGTGGTGGGATGTTCGGCTCTTTTGGCTCCCAAACGGCTCTTAATTTAGCATCTTTTGTAGCCCCACAATTTACCTTAACTTTTAAAAAAAATGAATGGCTTGTGTTTTGAAAACCCTTCAGCATTTTTACGAGAAGCCTTATAATTGCCTCCTTTTGTGCATTTATTCTAATAAAAAACAAGCAGCATTAATGTCCTCAGTTCAGGTCGGCACTCCGAAAAATAAGATGCATCATCTTGGATGGGCTGATCCAATTTCTCCTCTCTATGGGTAGGATTTGATGACATGACCCACTCACTCATGCACTCTATATCCTCACAAATGATTGGCCGCCTATCCATGCGGGCCAATTCAAATAAAGCAGTGCCGTGGACAGAGCGCTGGGAGCTAGCACGCAGCAAAAGGAAAAAGAACTGGGAGCCGGCTCTCACTCGATGCACGCTGGCTCTTCTGATTCACTACAAAGCATCAGCTCTCAGAGCCGGCTCTTTTGCGCAAGGCGCATCACTAGTGCAAGCTTTTGAAGAAAGGATATGCGAGTGTTTAGGGCGTGGGCCCTAAATATAAGTACAAGTTAGTAAATGCTTCACTTTCCATGGAAATTTTTTCATGCACCAAATTTCTTTGTAAGCGCAGTTCATAAATAAAGGTTCAAGTTTTTGACCAAGAGGTAATGGAAGAGGCTGGAACACTGAGGAAGAGAAAGCTAGAAAAAGTCCATTAAAGGTCCATTTATGATCTACACTAAAGATGAATATGTAGCTTTTCGTCCATCTTCTGCGTCCCAAGAAGGAACAAAGAAGAAGCAGCCTTGATGTATTTCATGGCTGCACAGACCACCACGTCTTCTGTGCTGCCTACTTTTATGGCTCCTTTTGAGATTGTACACGAACATGATCTCCTCCAACGTCACCTTGTTTGGTTTAACATCAGAACTTAGAGGTGAACGTTCTCATAAAGAACGCATGGAAGAATGAAATGGATGTACCTATTTATGTATTTAAAGGGAGCAAAAATGGGCCTTACAGAGCTGAAAGTGAAACATAATTGGGTCAGTGAATAAATTCCCCTCTGGCATTTGTACTCTAGAATAAGACGACCAGACCAATTAATGGATAAAACTTTGGGTTGACTCAAAAGTGCATGGAACCATACTGAACATGAGAGGGAGCATTCACATCATATTTGATGCTTTTATGATGCTGTTCACACGTTGGAATCTGATGTCAAGAGGGCATTACAGATGATTTGATTTAATTGAATTCATTCAGCAGGATGAGATGAAGGGGATCACTGATTAAGCTCATTTTAGGGCTACTAGATTGGTTAAACTTTCATTTTTTTCCTTTTATTCGTCATCAGCTGTGCATATCTTCCTGATTAGAAGACAGTACCGACTTCTAGAGCGTGCCGACCCACCTGGGTATCCCTGGCTCACAGTGTTGATGTAGGAGGTGCTGAACACGCCGACCCGTGCACCACGCCCGTTCTTCATACACATACACATGCACAGAAACAATGCCGCCACCGCCCCCATCAAAAACACCACGCCGAACACGATACCGGAGATGGCGGTGCCCCTGGAAGACACACAAACAAGAGTCATGAGCGTGAGAGGATGCAGCTGCCTCCGACTTTACGTCTACGCTGCTGCCAGGGAGATCTGATGCAACTCAGCTGTGTGGCAAACGTGTGCGTTCGCTGCAGGGGAGTCTGCGAATTGGCACTGGAAAAGGAGATAGAAAAAGGCTCATTAGCAGGTTTGTTACGTGGTCGGTGTTAGTCAGCCTGTCAGATTCAGCCCTCGCTGCTCTCCAAAGCCTGAATTTGCCAAGATTTTACCAAAGAGCATCACAACAGCTGAGCCTAAGAGATCAGAAAAAACAGACTGAGACAGTTACTTAAAGAATAGCAGCTTCATCTGAAGGGGAGTGGAGGTCTGACAGCTAGGTGAACGTGTTGTAGCAGCTGTGCTGAGCAACAGCAGCAAGAGATCAAAAGGTCAGATCCTCTGCGGCACCTTCTGGCTTGTTAAAGGACAGCTGGTATGTGAATTAGTGCCCCGTCATTTGAATCTTGCAGCCAGAACTCAATGCTATGAATCTCTGCAAATTTCTTGTCACATTTTTGGCCAAACTAACTCTGATTGGTCATTTCCCCCCCCAAAGTAGTGTAAACCAAAATCATTAACAGATCAAAATCAGTTAAAGCTCCAATTTTTGTGTTTAAGATTGTGCACGCTGTTCTCCTCTTTCCAGCAGGAGGTAATTGATGCTTCCTAGCAACCAAAGCGGTTAAAAATCCGGGCAGAAGCACTGAAACCTCAAGTCAGTCCCAGTTTTATCCTTATAATTTATCAGCCACCGTCAGCTGTATGCACACAGGAAATAAGATATATCTGAGAAAATACTTTCTTTGCTTTCTTCTGATGAAGAGAGAAAAGTACCATAACAATAAAACACTGGACAGTTTTTTTTTATTTTTAATTTTTTAGAAAAGTTCATGTTTTGTGAATGCATTAACTTACGAGAGGACGTCCCCCACGTAGGCGTAGTAGGAGCAGCAGAAAGGCGGCGAACCGTCGCAGCAGTACTCGATACAGCCTTCACACTGAGCATCAACACCACCTGCAAACACACACACATGTGGAGATATAAAAAAAAAATACCAACCTAAGGGGGAAAAAACTTTGTGTGTGTTGTTTTTCCAAGAATTAAGTTTTAAAACTAGCTCCGTACTGGCTGCTAATACCTAAACCTCCTCTACACAAATGCCAGAATCAATATAGGCGTTACTTCAGAGTAAAATCACACAGAAAACGGTAGAAAATGTAAATGTTATCTCCTCCTAAAAGAACGTTCATCTTGGAATTAGTAAAGTGTTGTCTGGGGAGGATTTGTGCAAAATTATAACCTAAAAAAAGTGATTCTGAGACGTTTTAGAGATGTTTTATTAGTGGTGTTACATCAGTTGATGTTGATAGTCAACACCTTTATCAATGGTCAGAGGCAGGAGAATCGAAGGATGGCAATTTCACCTTAGAAACCATGAGGACCCAGAGAGAAGTGAAGCCCAGGAAACCCTCTTCATCGCCATAGAAACCACCAGGACCTTCCTCATTCATTTAAAAAAGCAAAAGCATGCTATAGCTCATAGAGTTTCTGTCACACAATAACGAGACAAATATCTTTATAATGAAAGTTTCTGCTTTCATATGACACCTTGTCTGGGAGAAATTAACCGAAGCTCTAAAGCGGACAGAGCTGCTCTCATGCTTTTGTTACATTCCCATGTATTTTGCTTGGGGTTTAAATTGTGCTTTGTTTGGGTGGCAATGCTTGGTAGAGTCTTTTAGCTGAGATTCTTCTTGTGATTTTGGTATCTTACATGTTAGGACTGGTACAGTACGTTTCTACTGTATGAAAAAAATATGTCCTGCATGTGTCTCACGCTGCTTCCTGCACAGGAGGCTGTAGTGAAGAAGAGGTTAATCTGCAACCACAAAACAGCTGAATTTTAACCCAGTCGGAGGAGTTTTCTGGATCCAAGTTAGTGCTTGTTTTTACCACAGAAAATGATAGTCATTAAACACGACACCACGTCTGTTAGTGCTTGTGGAGGCCTCTAATATTAGACCCTGAAATGTTGATGTGCCACATTAGCAACACAAGTAGACGTCCTCGCTGGCGTGACAAGATCACAGGCGGGAGCACAGAGGAATGAGGAAACAAGGTCAATAACATACCTGAAATGACCATTTTTAACAAGAGTTTACAAATAAGAGATGAAACATAGCCACAAAGGCTGAAAGCGTTACTTTCAAGCTTCCAGATCCTGGATGGAGATTCCCAAAACAGCTGGGAAAGTTTCTGACACATTTCTGCTAAAACAGCTAAACAACCACTTCTCTTTCTATTTTAATAATCTCCCCCCACCACCACTTTTTTCCTTTAGTGTTTTTCCATGCTTACTCATGATTGTCTTCCCTGTTCATAATTAAAAACTCATAGAATTTAATTTCTAAAGCTCTTGTGGAAATAAAAAGCAGGGTCAGAAATAATCATGACTCAATTATACCATGTCAGAACTAGAGATGGCTGCTCTAAAAATAAGCCATCAACACCTGTGGGGAGCTGAAGAAAAAGATCCTTTGAAGAATCTTAGGTTTTGTTCAAATAAACTAAGCCAGCCTATTTTCCTTTTGTTATAAGGTTTTATTTCGTTCAAAGATAATTAAGTTAAACCACAAAGCATCATCACATACTTCTTATTAGAAACCATTCATCAGTCTGCAAAGCTCATCAAATGCAACTGGTTTTCCTTCTGACGGTCCTCTCACCTCTATGTCTGAACCAAAAATCACCATGAAGCATCTCAAGAGATAAAGCTAGACATGAATTATTTATCTTTAATGTACAGACTGACTAAAGCAGAAATAACAGCCCACATGTCCCACCTGAACATTCAAATGCCGTGTGATGCATACCGGCTGACCAATCTATGACACAGGCTGCAAAAATCAAACATTTTTATTCATGACATTGGTAATGAATATAGATCCTGTTCAGATGCAGGAAAAAAATCTTCTGCTTTGAGTTAAATGACTAAAAAAATCAGATCTGGATGGCAGATTTAGACAATAAATAAATAAATAAAATTAATGCTTCTGTGAGCTGGTTAGAAGCTGCACATGATTTTCAGAAGGTGTTTTTTTTTTTCTTTTGTTCTGCTTCTATCAACATTTTCTAATGTAAAACTTTAAAAAGGTCCAGCATGTAAGAATCACTGATTTATAATTTATTGCTGAAAAACTGTTAAACAGCCCATCATTGCTGCTTTTGTGACAGGCCTCTCAAAGAGACAGATGTTCATCGCTGAACTTTAAGTTGTAATAAAAGCAACAAAGCATCAGGGATCCGGCTTTCTTTCTCGAATGAAATGTAAGGTGCAAATTTTATCTTAAATTTTGTTGATATCTAAAATTATTTGCATATTTACATTTTTTTAACATTAAGGAATTATTACTAGGATTTTTACAGTATTCACAAACTGACTTTTGTATGTAAATAAAAAAAGAGTGGAAAATTATAATTCAAGGAAGATGACATTATACTATTACATGGCTGAGGCATCTATTGCTAACTGGCTAGGCTACCAGGTAAGCTAACGTCTGACCAGCAAATATGGCTTGAGGTAATTTTCCTCACAGCCTAATTATGGACATTTAGTACCTGTATAGTTGCATAATTATTAATTAAAATAATATATAAAAGTATACAAGTTAAAGAAAAATAGCAGGTTTCTGGATGGGAGAGCCTGATTTGTGAGTGGGCGGGCTTTGCCCCCTGATGCCCACCCATAGCACCAGGTCTGTACAAAGAGTTGTTTGTCCCTGAAAAAAAAGGGCAGCAAGAATATGACAGCTCCCATGTATGTGGACCCACAAGAAAGAGATTCATTCTAAGAGAATAAAAAAAGTGTTTAAAAAACAAAGTTTTTAATGATATATTCAATTTTTCTGCACCTTTAAATGTAAACCAAACAAAGTGGATGGAAACTGGTTGCTTTCCCAGAATGGTGCATTATGGGGCTGGACCATCAGATGGCTCTTTTACTTGACTTTTACCAATTTTTATGAGAATCCATCTTTATGAGAATGTGGGTTGCTTATGAAGGGGTTGCATATAAAAAGTAAAGATGAGCCTCATAGATCTGGCAGAGGAATTTACTCCAGTGGGAGATTATTAGAAAGGCACACAGCATGATGGGAGTGTTTGAGTAGGGGGTTAAATCAAAACGGGTAAAGAGCATTTCCACTTGTGTCCAGAGTGATTTAATAATTTATGAACATGCTTATCGTCGCAATGAGCAGTCAAAGCTTGGGTATGATCTATTACATCCTTTTGTGTGCATTTGTGATTAATGAACTTTAACAGCCACCCATACACAAATGCTTGGGCAAAGGACTGCTTATTTAAAAAAGCATTGTACACACAGCTGTGCCTCTTCGTGTACCCGCCTCAACCTGCTGCCACGACGCGACCCTTTTCATCTGAAGGCTCTTCTGTGGGTTTCTGCTGTTGTGCAGGACCTGCTGGAGTCTTTCACAATCAAGAGTGAGCCCATGCACTTCAAATGGGCGACAGTGCAAAGAAAACAAGCAGTGTGCATGTGTGTGTGTGTGTGTGTCTGCTTTGTCTCAGCAATCACTTGTGCTCGAGTGATGTGTGCCTGGAGGCACATATGCATATTTCAAGAGGTTCAAATACAAGAAGAAAACTAAAAAGAAGGGGGGGTGGGGGGATGTTTTTTTCTGTATAAATGTGTTATAAGTCCCTGTTACTACCAAATCCATCAAGTCTTTACAGACAGATCGTTTTCATCTTTGATGGAGGTAGAGACTCACCTTTTTAATTTAGCACTGCCTACCAGTTTAAAAGCTGGGACACTTCCCACCAGCAGACTCCTGGAGAGCTGTCTGGGTGGTCCTCATAGGTCCTGGCTCCTGTCTCTCCACATGCTGGGAGACAATGGCACCATGTCCTCACACACGTTAACACACACACCGCTGGCTTTCCCCTGCCCCCTTCCCACAGCAGCTCTTTACTGTAGACTTGACTTAGTGGAAAAGTTTCCAGCACATTTTCCGACAAATATCCATAGTCACGATTTTCTTGAAATCTTTTAGTCACCCAGAAAATCCCACAGTAGTTTTATTAATCAAAGATGAAGCAACAATTTTATTTGGGAAAGTAGCTAAAACTCACCAGTGAACAAACAGAGCAGCAGCCACTTCCATCCCAACGCCTGCGTCCTCCGCCTCCTCCAGGGCTTTTCCATGGTCTCCTCTTTTCCAGCCTGTTATCTTTCTTAGTTAATGTCAGTAGCTGATCATTTAAAAAGCGCGTCTCTCCTCAGCTTTCAGGGGTCACATATCTGTCTCTTTCTGAGACAATTCCTCCCTGCAGACCAACAACAGCCGTGTTCCTCCAAACTTGGGCTTGTTTCAGAAGCGGAGCTGCGTTTTTTTTGTTCCTCCACGTGTGTGCGTCCTTTTCCGCTCCCACACCTCCAAGCGACAGCGGAGGCTTTTATTCCCCTCCCCTCTCCTCCCCCCACCGTCCCTCCGTTTGTTACAATCACCCTGTTGAGTTTCCACCGCTGATCAATAAGAACCATAAGTCAGAATCAAAGCGGAGAACGACTTCCGGTTGTTACTTTCAAAGTAAAACATAAAACTCCTGATAACCTTATTCTTTATTAAACCAAAGAATTGTTTATTTATTATGCTTGTTTACCTTTTTCACTCACAGCATAAACCCACAATAGTGTTTTTAATATATTCCTTGCCTGCATAATGGAATTTAAAAGCTATTTCCAGACAGGCTAAACGGGGGTTGGTATATTTACAAATTAGCCACTGCAGTAGGCATTTCTGAGTCATCCCATATACTGCCACCCACAGAAGAATAAATACATATACAGTTTAATACATATATACATTTATTGTGATTAGCCAACCAAGTTTGCCTCAGTGATAAACAGGAAAAGGAAAATAACACAAAGCTATATTTTTGTAGAAATATAAAAATATTAAAAATATTTTATAGAATACAATAAAAAATGTAAATAATTATGATTATTGAATAGAT
>CM047998.1:16107632-16118769 GCA_026261665.1 Melanotaenia duboulayi
GAAAGAAAGAAAGAAAGAAAGAAATTATTTAGTTTTTGAAAATATGAACACATAAAAATTTCATTTCATTTCACATTTAGATATCATAACACAAAATAAAGTTTATTTATTTATTTTATTGATTTGAAAGGGTTATTTAAATGATAATATATTTAAATGATATAATAATATGTCATCTCTCTCTCTCTCTCTCTCTCTCTCTCTCTCTCTCTTTAACCTTCCTATTATTATCCAATTATTACAACAGGCTTTGGTATGGAGCTGATTATCAAACACATCAATAAGGTAATTAAGTAGCCTATGTCCAATTTACCTTACTTAGTCCTTTATAAACCTAGGGTAACAAAGGTTTACTCAAAAAGAGCCGCAACAATAGCAGAAAGAACATGAAAAAAAAAACAAGAGTCTATAAGAATCAGGAAAATATAGAACATCTGAAGCAAGATGCAACACAATACAGATCGGTTTGTTGATTTTAGGTTAGCTCTGCTTTAGTTTTAAAAAGAAGTTCCGGTGCAGTGATCTAATAGTCTTTTCCACTTGATGCATTCGGAGTTTAGAGGGAAAGAAGGTTGCTACGTATGCGCACACGTGCGTGTAGCCCCTGCTGTGACATCACAACTTCAGACGGTAATGTTCCCGGGGTCCACGATGTCAGATAACACATTTATCAAAACAACCCCAACTTTCTGTCCCGGAGCACAAAAAACATCATCTCTGCGTCACACAGTATCTCGTCAAAGCCCATTAAAACACTGAGAGGTCACACTTGATCACATTAGTTTTCTTATCTCTCTAAATCAAGCAGGATTCAAAAGAAATCCAAAGGAATATGCAGAATAGTTTGCAGCCATACTTCACCCAGATCCGCACAGTTGCCAAATCTGGCAACCATTAAAGTTAATTAATGCCTCCACTTTTTTTTATATAAGCGCATTCACCCCAAATTACTTCATGCAGGGTTACAACTACTTAAGGTCCTGAATGCAACAACTTGATCAAAGATGAGTTAATCTGTGAAACAAAGCTTTAAATTACCATAGAACTAACAAACAGGTATAAATTCTGACAAAGAATTAGAGTTTGAGTCAATCTAACTTCAAGTTTTACTAGATCAGAACATTTGGGCCATTTAAACTGGCTGGATGGATTTTTTTTTATCTTTGATGCTAGATAAAGATTATGTGTGCTATAAGATTGGAAGGATGCCATTGCCCACCTTCGCAGAAGAAGCAGGGGCCTTTCATACCTCCCTCTGTTCTTTCTCTGGTGATTTGAGTACTTTCATTAATCTAATCATTTTAGAGAATAATGTGACTCAGCGAGGGCTCAAATATTCATGCAAAATACTTGACTTTAATCTATAAAAAGAAAGAATTCAGCAGTTTATGATTTCTGATCTCAAAAGTTCTTGTGTAAAATACAAGTAAATTTAAAATATATGATGATAAGTGATATTTTGCTTGCAGTGGAACCTGATCAACTCCAGATTTAGTCATTATAGATTCAGATTTTTAAACCTGAATATGTTTTGTTTGAAGCTGGCAAACCGGATCACATTTGCTATAATATAAACAAACTTTTTATATATATATATATATTATTTTTTTTATTTTAATGTATAAACCAAGACTGGCAATAAAAGAGAGAAAAGGATGAAGATAATTTAGATCTCGGAAATGCCACCCACTTTGAGCAGAGATGATTCATAATGCCTTCCAGATGTTTCTTTTAAGCTGTAATGGTGACGTGTGAGGCATGTAAAAACAAGCAGGTAGAAAAGGCAGGGTGCATTTTCATGTCAGACATTAATTATAACATTTCCTGCAACTATCTCTGATTTTTTGTCAGTTTCAAAGTCAAGGAAAGAAATATAAAAACAAGTTTAAGTCTATAAATATACATATCTTTTCTCAGAGCAGACATATTATACTATCATGCAGATTACAGACATGGCCAATCTTCCTCTTAACCATCTATGATTACAGGATAATGATTTCCTTTGTGTTTCATGGTGGTAGATTGTCTCACACATGGACTCAAGCTTTTAGTGACACTGCTGTGGTTCCAGCAAAGAAAAGTTCAGGCAAGAGATGTCTGAAAGTAAAAAAAAAAAAAAAAAGAAAGAAAGAAACTGAAAAAAAACCCACAAATTATCAAATTATACTAAATGTTGTATTCCACTTTGTAACAGAAATACATTTTATTCCACATAGTTAATAAGGATCTGAAAATGACAGGTATACTCTGTGTTTCAGTGACTGCTTGATTGCTGAATCTAAAATAGCATCTTGCTTTGATTAAAGTAATTTCAGCTGCACGACAGTCTGCTTCATTCAGACTGACGTCAATATGTTCAGCTAATGCACAGCCCCACACCTAGTTTTGCTTCAAATAAATACAAAAACTGAGCTGATGTCTACAAGATGTGGTGCACTTTTAAAATATTACATTTCACCCATCTGTTTTAATCTCATATTGATACCATCAGGCAGTAGAATAGCAGTGCTTTCAGTAAATCATATGAAACACATTATAAGACCTACATGTGGGCCAAGGTGTGGGTTTAAAGGAGAGGGGGCTCTCAAAAGTTATCAGCAGCTCTTTGTGGCCGTCCTGTGGTCCAAACTGATCTTTCTGAAATGATTAGAGAATTTACACAGATGAAAATGGACAAGAATACCATCTAGTGGACGAAATTTGATTTGCACAAGTTCTTTTAAAGCTGCTAAACAATGCCCCCTCGTGGTCAGCCAGGTGTATTAAACACTTGAAAGATTTCATAGGTTGTGTGGGTTTACATGGACCAGTTTTATTTTATCTGTGGGGTCCAAAAAGTCGGGGTCCACTATGCATCCAACACTGCAGAGTCCAAATACGTTAATTTATTTTGATTTTTTTTTCTTTCATAATATTTTCTGCTATGTACCGAGTAGTTCTGTGGATAAGATGTGAACTGATGTCTTTAGGGGGCTAAAAAGGCATTTTTATTTTTATCCTAACACTTTATTCGGACCTTTAACAAAATGTAAACATTTAAAATAAATTCCTAAACATATATGTTCAGTTTCTCAGTGTGTGATTTGTCAGAATTATTGTAGTGCAAAATGGATCCACCAGCAGGTAAAAGTCAAAAATCAGATTATATACAACAGGGCTTTGAGGGTTTTTATCAAAGAGTGATGAAATAGGTCTCAGAAACTATATGTATGAAAGATGATATATTAGGCATTGTGGTGTTAAAGTCTGTGGTCCCCCTACTGGGGAACAGATGGTGCCAATCTGTGCCAAAACCACCATTTTGGAGACCTCTCCTGAATTGTCTGCACTAAAAATCTCTCTAATTTAGTTCTGCCTCTCCAAAGGGACATTCATATTCATTCTCAGTATATTTTTTAGGCAGGCCTGAATTGTTTTTTCATTTGTTCTATGTGCCATCTTCATTTATTCTTTACCAGTAACAAATATACTAATACTTAAACATCTATTATGACTCCAAAAGTATTCAAATATACCTTGTGGTTGCATGGATACAATCATTTCATTATGGGCATGCAATTTTCAAGCAGAGGCTTAAAAAATAAGAGTTAAGTTCATCTTAGTAAGGATGTTTTGGCCACACCTCACTACCTCTAAGGATTGTGTGAAAGTTAGAGTGAGGTTAAGCATTCAGCTGTGTGTACATTGCCCTCAAGAGGCAAAGGAATAGTTAACGTCACTGCAGGTCATAGGTCAGCGCATTTTCCAACCAACAAAGAGAAAACCACTCTTGAGACATCAGCTGCACAAGTCAATGTGATGCTTTATTTATGAACCTAGGACCATATATATATATAACACTGTATAAATATTCTATATATTCTACTTCCTTCTGTAATCTCAATAAAAAATAATATTAAAAAGCCACATGATTATATTTAACAGGCTGTACAAAAATAAATAAAGTTTGGATATTCTGTACAAAAGGGAAAAAAAGAACACGTGAAAAATCAAACAAAGCCTTCGCAGAAGGCAGGAGAGACTTACTTATGAAGTAGTAGCAGGAGACAAGTCCCTCTTTAGGTCTCCACACACACCCACACACACTCTGACACATGTACACACACTCACACAGTCCTCTTTGGTCTTTGAAGAGTTCCCTCATTAAAGGCTGTGTAGGAGAGGGCAAGATATGGCTAATAGACAAAGTACTGAGACATTTTTGAGAAACTGGGTGATAAAATGTGCCACTGGCAAAAAAACAAACAAAAATAAAAAAAGATGAAGTGCTTTAGGTTTGTGATAAATAAATGTGGACTGAAATTTGAACATAAAAACAATGAGCTATCTTATTTCCATACCTGATGGGGTGAGCAAGTAGACCATGAGCTATTCTCTTTCCTTTGTTTCTTTATAAACTCTGCAATAACCTCACCCACCCCAATCTTTGTTTGTCCAGCCCAGCTTGGACAAAAATACATGCATTAAAAAAAAGGTAATCGAACTCACACACAAGCTTGACATTAGCATGGGAAGCAGCATGCTCTTTTAGGGAAAGTCAGGAATGTCTGTGTGTTTCCCCTTAACAGATCTGTGATCTGAGATGGTTGTGCCACTGATGTTTATATTTGGCCCCAAAATGGATGGAGGGAGTGGGTAAATATTGGTAATTGCAGTCACAATTACTGTGGACTCATCTGCGGCTCTCTAGCTCTGGATGTAAACGTGCATCGGCCTCTTTTCGGGGTCTCTGTTGGAGAATAAAGTCTGGATGCAGTCCTTAGCAGGCACTCTGATTGCATAGCTCCAGTAGGGGTCGTGGCCGGTCTTTGGGGTCACAGCTGTCGTTGGTTAGCGTGTGCCCATCGTGTCCGATGCAGTGCAGCGGACGCTTGCGGAAGCCCCGGCCGCAGGTCTTAGAGCATACCGACCACTCTCCCAGAAGCCAGGAGGGGCATGGCTGGGTGGAGCAGGACCGGGAGGCCAAAGGTCGGAGTTCCTCTGGGCAGTCTCTGGATGGACGTCCCTGGGGGTCCAGACACACAACTTCTCTTTGTTGTATACCTCCTCCGCAGGTCTGGGAACATGGGCCCCACTCCCTCAGGGTCCACTCAGCACCACCTACCTCCGGGATGGCATTAATTGACTGGCGACGGCCTCCATTGCTGCTGGAGCCTGAAGCGGCATTGGTTGGTCTAGGGGCAAAGTAGCTATACTTCACCCGTGGCCTCGGGGCCTCCCCTACAGACAGCACCTGGATAGTTAGTGGCTCAGGGAGGGGGGTGAAGCTTCTGATGCGCTCCAGGCTGGCGGAGGAGCCGCTGTATCTCAAATGTGCCCCTCGCAGGGCAATGTCCGTCTCCATGGTCATCAGTTTGTAATCGCCATTTAACAGATACGTTCCGTCTTGCTGACGGACCGCCAAGTAGCTGTTATCGTGACGACTGTTGCCTGGAGCACGTTGTTTGATGTCCAAGTGGGTGGCTCCAGCAGGGATAGTTACAACATCCTGATAACCAGGCCTGAAAGAGAGGAAGACAGATGACCAACTTAGATAAGAAAATTACTTTAGCTTGGATGAAATGAAGGTCTGATGGTCAGAGTTTATGACTTTATGGCCTGTTAAATATTTACCTGGCACGTTCCAGGGAGCCGGAAACTTTCTTGCAAGTAGATCCATCTCCACCACACACACCACATTTATCAAAACGCTGATTAGAGCCGATGACACGATCACACCCAGCCTTTACACACTGGCCTTGCACACAAACGGAGGTGGAATCTGGGCTGCAGGGCGTTCCATCGGCCACCTGGGGGCAGCAGAGAGGCAAAAATTAAACTTAAGAGTTTTTCCTTGTCAAAGTATTTTGTAACTCACTCAAAAGCTAAAAGGCCATAAAGCTGAGTGTCTACAAAGATATAAGGACTCAGAAAATCACCTTAGATTTGAGGACAAAGAAGTATCCAGTTCCCTTGGCACGACAAACCAGCTTGCAGCGGTCTTTGGGTGAAACTCCAGCATATTTGGGCACCCACTCAACACCTTCGCCTGAACCCAGAGATACCTGAGCTGACATGTCGTTGTGGGCCAGACACTGCTCCTCACGGAAGGACAAACCTAAGAAAATAAAAGCAGAAAGATTAGATTCACTGCAAACATGACACTTTCATATAAGTGATGCCAAAGGGGGAACACTTGACTAATTTCTTACCATTGGTATCAGGGCAGGCCTCTATGTTGCAGGAGCGGTACTGGATCCTTTTACCCTCACAGAATTTGCCTCCATTCTTTGGTAATGGGTTCTCACAGGCGCGATAGGAATATTGCACTCCTCCGCCGCAGGTTCGGGAGCAGTCACCCCAGGTCCCCCACACACCCCAGCCTCCATTAACAGGAATCTGAAAATAACGAAAATAAATATTGTGACTTTAAAGCAGGCAGGACTCTGGCTGATCCAACAGGAAGTAAAGAAAAGTCCATTTTTGTTTTTGTTGGGGTCTTTAGAAGTCTAGTTCCTACCTGGTGTTTGGCAGCCTGGCTCTTTGTGAGACACTGTCCAGCCAGGCAGTAGCTCTCATTCCCACACGGCGTCCCATCAGCCCAGGGGAAGTTCTTCGTCTGGCACACCAGTAAACCGTTACTTGTAGTCACAGTGCACCACAGAGCCGCACACACGCTGCTCAGGTCAGGGCAGTGCTGGGAGTCTTCACCAAAAGTCAAGCGACACTGATGGTCGGCGTTGTAGACCGTCCCCGGCAGGGGCTGTGGGAGCGGTTGAGGCTTGACCGGCTTATCCAGCAGGCACTGACCATGGCCGTTGTCCAGGAAGGTGGTGACCATGAGGGCAGAGCAGGGAGACCATGGCTGCTGCTGGTCCAGGTTGGACAGGGTGGAAGCCATCATGTGGGAACCCCAGTGGGCACCGTTGACCCCAGAGCACAGCTGGGCATCATCATGAGCCATGTTGAAGACATGACCTGAAGAAATAGCAGTACTTTTAGCACATCTAGTATAAATATACATGTGATTTTACATTTTAATGTTTTTTATTCTTACCCAGCTCGTGTGCCACTGTAAATGCTGCCTGCAGTCCATCATCTTCAATAATAGAACAGCTTCTCTCAGGGTCACACACTGTGCCAACATCAGCCATACCCAAGGTGTCACATGAATGGGCACCACACAGATCCTAGAGGCAGATAGAGAACAAAATGTTAGAATTTCCCTCCATCATCCTTTATCTCTCCTCAATTTCTCTGTCTTAACACACCCCTTTTACTCCAAACCTACCGTTCTAGTAAAAAGTACTGCGGTGTCATAGTGCTCTGGGTGGCGGTCGCTTGGTGGGTTGTGCTGGCGCTGCCACTGACAGAAGTTGCGGAGGGTCATGGCAGCGTTGGATGACACCTGAGGGCCTCGTTCCTCTTCATACACCACCAGCAGCTTCACCACAGCCAGGGTGATGGAGTTGAGGATGCTGGGGTGGCGGTAGAGGCGGGATGCCACTGCCATTATGGTTAGGAGGTAAGGTTTAAGCCCCGCACCGTGGAACTCAGCCATGGACTGGTCGGCCACCAGCATTATCTCCAGGTAGCGAGGAGTGGAAACGAAGCGCCTGGTCCTGTGGTGGACTGAGGAGAGAAATAAGAGGTCAGACTTCTTGTAGCTGATATATTTAATAGAAATCCGTGAGACATTTATCTAATCTCTCAACATGTGGGATATTATAAAACTAGCAGCTATTTTATATATTTTTTTAAGGATAGCCTGGCTTTTGTGACTCTGTGTCACACCACTTGTGGCTCCTCCTTCTCCGGGTCTAAATTCCTAAAAAATTATCTTCTCGGGTGGAATAATTATGCTAGTGAGAGAGAGAAAGGGAGAATGGAGAAAATCCTTTCAAAACTCCGTCGGTGCGACGTGTACCAGGAGGCGAGCTTACACGTCTCAGCGCTGCCGGGCTGTGGCTGTCCCCGTCTTCTAACTCCTCAGTTCCCCTCCCCTTCCTCCGCCACTCCTCCCTTTTTCCTCTCTCTTTTCCTTTCCTTTCCTCCCCTCCCTTCCCTCGTTGGCAGCGCCATAACTGCGCTGTCAAAAGGTAGCCGAGTCCGTTGCGCGTGCTGCGTAAAACTGGCACACGGACAATTCTATCTGACAGCAGCTTGGTCCTCCTTACTCCCTGAAGTTGGTGATTTGTGTGTTTAAAATACAGTTGTGCATTTTGAAGCTACAAAAAGTGTGAATACACTTCATACAATTCTATATTTTTACGTTTTGGTGCAGGAGACATATTAGCTCTAAGATGAGTAATAGTGTGTTAAATGCGCGCAGAATTACCTGTCTGGTCTGCGTTAGTGGATCCGTGACTGGCCTCTTTCTCCAGATTTTTTGGCACCCTCTCTTCGTCCTCGTTGACCCCACATTTGGAGCTGCCCTCCCCAGCCAAAGGCGCGCGGCTTCTCCGGCGAATCATGTGGACATCCTCCTCTTCGGTGCCCAGGAAGTCACTCGAGTTTCGGGGCTGGATAAAATATTCTTCACCCTGAAAGTAGAATCCGCCCCTCAGTCCGTGACAGAGGTTGAGCGCCGCAGCTGAGTGCTCCTCTCCGTTTACCGAGCCAGAGAAGAAGCAGCCCGGTTCGGCACCGCTCTTGGATTCTTGAATTG
Source organism: Melanotaenia duboulayi (assembly GCA_026261665.1). Lineage (NCBI taxonomy): Eukaryota > Metazoa > Chordata > Actinopteri > Atheriniformes > Melanotaeniidae > Melanotaenia > Melanotaenia duboulayi. The sequence continues at coordinate 16,116,280 of CM047998.1, forward strand.
GTTCGGACTCGGGAGTCCCCACAACGTGGAAGACAAACCCAGGCGCTAAGAAGGTCTGGTCTGGCTCTAGCTGCAAAACCAACTGCTTGCCAAAGACGTCCAACCGGTACACCCTCATCTCTGCCTCTTTCTCTTTCTCTTCTGCAGAGAGAGTTCGCCACGGTTCGTTTTCGCCCATAGACCGGGTCGCCGGATCTAATCTGACCGGTACAACTGTACTTTCCTCCCAGGTGCTTTGCGCCGCGACGGCGCACAGGACGGCAATAAAACCAATGGAAACGTGAAAAAAACACATCATTCAACTGTGAAATCCGACAAGTGGAAAAATTAATTGATAGTTTAGTCTTTACAAAATAAATCCTTTAACGTGTTTCCACTACGAGCTACAAAACCAAAGACTTAAAACTTCCACAAAACTGCCCCCCAAAAATATGCACACTTATATAAATGTTAAAAAAATGAACAAATCCAGTGCAGAACTCGTTTTAAAATTATGAGCAGGTCTAAAGTGTTGCAGTGAAGTCCTCTAATAAAATGAAGATAAAAGTTGGATCTCAGCAGTAAATTCCAACAGGTCGCTCTCCTTTTTCTCTCTAAAAACTTAGATGTCTCAGTTTCTGGCTCTAGCTCTCAGTTCGGGGGCAGGTCTTTTGCTGTGAGCCAGTTTTAGTTTGTTCTCTGCTTGCTTGCAGTCAGATCAGAGCCGGTCCCTCCTTTATATCTCCCCAAGCCCCGGGACCACCCCTTTCCTGAGGACTCTTTGATCTGAAAGAGGCCAAGTCCCGTGCGCAAGGAGAACACACCAGCGACCTGGAGAGTTGCCATAATAATCAATCATTGTGGAGGATAGAGAGCTTTGGGCAGGGATCTTTTTTCTTCACTCTGAACTTATCTGTCTCAAGCACTACTCACATAAGCTGTGTAACACATTTTACTGGTGAAGAAATATATATGTATTACTTACAAACTCATAAAATATAAACCACATCTTTAAATTATTTACTAATGCACTGCGTTTATTTTACTCATATTTATTAAACTTCAGCTAATTTCAGTCCACGTTGAGGTGATAGGCAGTGTGGTTGATGTGGAACAGTGTTAGAAGGAGGGCAAGGTCGGGAATGGTAACTGTATCATCTTGACCTGAGCTCAAGGAACCATATTCACCTCCTCTATGCCAAGCCGGCTGTGGTGCGCCGTGGCTGGGTTCCTCACTGCTTCTCCCGGGGGAGAGGGAACAGAGAGGGGCCGCAGAGGTCTTAAGGTGGAGAAACTGCTCCGTGGCGCTGCTTGTGCGCTCCGCACAAGGCAACCCGAGCCCCCGTCCTCCTGCTTCATCTTCCTCTCGCTCTTACTCCAAAAAAGAAGGAAGAGTTAATGATTGAGTGTCATTAAAGTAACTCACAAGGCAGAGACAGTGCTGAAAAACAACACTCGTGTGAAACCTTTTAATCAAAATCACTCAAATCAGTTCAGGGTGGCATAAAATTTAACTTCTCTTTAAAACTGTAAACTGAAGTTTTCTTAAAATCATAAAATGCCTTGAGTATAATTATTTTAAAAACTCACAATATCATGTAGTTTAATAAATGATGGTTAGATATACATTCGGGGGTTTTAGTATCACATGTTCTTACTTTGCCTTAAAGAACATTGGTATGAGTGGTAAACTCATGGAAGTCCACCTTAAAAAAATCAGGCCAAAAAAGAGACTAAGTGTCATTTCATTATTTCCCGTTAGATGGCATACACTTACTTAAAGAAAATTATGACGCTTCATAAGCGCAGCCAGCAGGCGGCGCAGTTGCATTACATACTGGAAAATGAAGTCACTAGCCGCTGACCACGTGGAGGCAGAGCGTGCACGTCTAATAAAGCATTTCTGTGTGGAAAATGAGTCTGACTGCAGCTAAGAGACAGTTGCAAGTTGCAAAATATTTTATTTTTCTGTGTATTTTTGTGAATATTGAAGAAAAAATAACCCCACCTGATTTCTATGGAGACTTTATGGTTCTGTTTAAGAAAACGTGACTTGGCTGAAATCTTTAACATGAACCATCAGATAAAAAGCAAAAAAAAAAAAAAGGCCCACTTAAGGCCAGAGCAGCATAAATGACTGAATATATCTATAAAGTACTGGAATAAAGTGGTGTAGGGGACCTTGTCTTGTTTATCTTTAAATGAGACCACCAGAAATCCCTGTGGCAGCCTTTTCATGCTTCACTGGCATGTCAAGACAGCTGCTTTAAGAACACACTGGTTGAAGGTTTGAGGAATCACGTCATTATAAAGCTGTCAAACTCGCATCATCACCATTTAGTGTCTTCTCTGCAGTGGACAGCAGTCAGCCTCTCAATTAGTTGTGAGCAGAGAGCCAAGTTTTTCTGGAAAAGGCCATAGAAGAGAGAATTTTTGTCAGAGGGCGAGTCTAGAAATAACTTTAGGAAAGAATGACTAAATAATAATTAACTAATAAATAACTTGCAACAC
>CM047998.1:16118964-16138057 GCA_026261665.1 Melanotaenia duboulayi
TATATATGTATGTATGTATGTATGTATTATTTTAAAGGCCATAAAGTTGCATAATGCCACTCTAAGGTGATCCTTATGTGGCTTTTAATCACTTCTGCAACCCACCTTTTATCGGTGTTTCTTCAGTATTATTAGCCTTTTGACTTTGCATAGTTGTCACATCTGGTGATTTTATGACTTTTAAATCCTCTATTTTTAAAAATGTAAACAGATAGGTTATACATTTATTTCACTTACATAGACAGTTGGTGAGATGATGCCATATTATTGATGTTGATGTACAAAAACATGTAGAACCTTCTGCATTCTCATGCGCTGAGGTTTACGTCAGTTTACAATACATATTTGATAGAATTTGATAACCCTACCCTGGGCTGGTACTATGGGGGCCTAAAAAGTCTCNTTTATTTAAAGAAGCAACTTGGAACTTTTGATTTAGAGATAGAGATTTGTGGGAACACTTTGTTCATTTTTACACCATTTCACTTTTAATTTAGATGATAAGTATTTTTTCCAATTTGTGAGTGCATGCATGGTGGCTGCTCATGGTATTCACTATGCAGATAAGTTTATCAGGACTTGTTATGCTTGTTGGATCTTACTGCTTAGCATTATCTTTTAAACATTTTAAATATCTTGTGTTGGTCATTTTCCAGGCTTTTCACTCATTTTTATGCTGGCTCCATATGAGCCACACCCCCCGCCTTTGGGTTGCAGAGGAGCTGCTAATTCCCTAAGAAAAGATAAAATCTTAAAAGATCTATGTTTTTGTTAATGACCATAAATACACAGTTTTTGATCCATAATTCATATGATTCTAAGTATTTGGGACATGTAGTGACAGAAGACTATTGAGGAAGTGACAAAGTACTTTACTGTGTGTTGTAAATATAAAATGGTTTGAAATGGAATTTATGTAATGCGTTAATTAAAATGATTAAAAACAGATTTTGGGTTGTTTTGCATGGAGAACATTTGGCCTGAGTAACAGCTTTGTTCCTTTCCATGATTCTTCAAATTGAGAGCACTCTAGTGTTTGCTACAGGTAAGACACTCACTGTTCATAAATTCTTCACACAACCCCACTTCAAAGAATCAAAATATCCTTTTGCGCTGGTAAAATTACCTGGGAGCTCAACTCTAGGGGTCTCCAAACTACACCATGGTCATCCCAGGGATCACCAACTCCAAACCTCAAGCGCCACTGTCCTGCAGGTTTTAGATGTTTCCCTGCTGCAACAAACCTGGCTTAAATTACATTGTTCTCCAGCAGCTTGCTCTTGATGACTCATCAATTTGAGTCAAATATGCTATATCAGGAAAGCATCAAAAACCTGCAGGACGGTAGCCCATGAGGACTTTAAGAGTTTAAGATCCCTGTTGTAGCCACTTAATGATTTACAGTTAAAGAAATGTTTATCAAATCTTAAAACTTAAGTAATGCATATTTCTCCCTCTCCTATGTCTAAGCATCAGTTCTTACTGTACTGCTTTCTTCCTCTTTAATCCACAACATATTCTCATTTTCTCCTCTTAACTTCCATCTATATGCAGCTATAGCCCAAATAAAGTTACTCTAATAAAATATGCTAAATGTAAGTGTGTTTCTGTGACATTAACTCATTATAAATATTTAAAAACCATCTACAGTCATTACAATTTAATTCAGTGGCAGGACGGCTTTAATGACACAGACACAAAGACCTTTAAATATATAGATTTTATGTACATATATTCATGTGGATGACTAGAAAAAAAATACTATATTCTTACATAGGAATTATTCAGCACAGTCATATTCCTAAGTTAAACAGTAATTTGATACAAAATTACTATAATAAATAAAACTCATCTCATTGTTTTGTTTATTCACATACCAGTTGCACACACAATAAATTACAAGTTCAGTGCTGTGTTTCTGTCGTTTTGTAGGTTGAATGTCTGCAGAATGCATATGCAATACTCCAAAACTGCACAAATTTTGGGTTACGTCAGTGTCTCTATATTTCTGTTTAAATATGGTTGAATACTAACAGATATATGAAAGATCAATTCATCGTACAAACACGTCTATATTGAGTCAATAAATCTGCATGTGTAAAAGGGCGGAGGAGAGGGAAAGAGTGGTATGTGTAGTGTTTAAATCTATGTTTTTTTTCTTCTCCTGCATGGGTGCCAGATGGGTGAGGTTAGCTACACAGGAAAGCATAATGTAATGGGTGCCAGATTTTCTAACACAATAACAGGAAGGTATTTGCTAAGTCCATTAGATATGCTATTTACTTTGTTATACTTAATTATCCACAAGATTAGCTGTAATCTCTTAAAAAATATTTAATTTATTTTTACACAAATTAAGTTTATTTTGAGGCAGATGCACTGATAATGCATCCTTTCTTGAATTATCAAAAATTAAGGCAATGTTACGAGTTTGGTGGAGGATTTCGAAGGGTTGGTTATTCGGTACAAAAAGTAAATACTCCGCAAAAAGCGATAACTTTAGGCTTAAGGCTTCATCCAGTGGAGACGGAACCAATTTACTTATTTAGCAGAAACTTGTGCTGAGAGTTTAAGCATGCGGGTCAAGGGAAAGATGGAGCTATGGCATCATCGGTTCTGGAAATAAATGGTTTGAATTGTAAACATAGAAATGCAACAGCTGTATTTTCAGATTTATTCACTTTGGGACCCAGTTTAAAAATGACCATCTATTTGGCTCCCAATACACCAGCCCATGTAAACAAAAAGTCCAAACGATTAACTAAAAAAAAAATAAAAGGCTTAAGCAGATACACCTAAAATTGTTTGTGTGCTTAACGTTCTCATCTGCAAGCCTCCAGGCTTCATTCACACAAGACAGAACCAATTTTGCTCTGTGAAAACAAAATCATTTCAAGAAGAAAACATGGAGAGTAGGCATGGATCAGCAAGGCAGAGCGGTCGTCTTGCAAGCCGAGGGTTGTCGGGTCAATCCTCAGCCAAGTCAAGTTCATGTCGAGGTGTCCTTGGGCAAGACACTGAACCCCAAATTGCTCCTGATGGGTTGTGGTTGAGCGCCTTGCATGGCAGCTTCCGCCATCAGTGCGTGAATGTGTGTGTGAATGGGTAAATGTGATGTATGATGTAAAGTGCTCTGGGTATCGTTCCAGGTACAGTAAAGCGCTATATAAATACGGACCATTTACCATTTACATTTTGCTGTAAAAGCGATATGATATTTAGCATCTGCATGAATACAACACTAAGTAATTCACCATTGTTGTAGCTGTTCACAAGGTTTTTGCATATAGGTTGAGGGAGAGGTGTGGATTTGGTGTCATTGGTTCAAGAAAGATGTGCATGGTTGTAAACAGTGGCGTTTTCAGATTTATTCATCTTGGGATCTGGTTTTATATAACTTTACTTTTGGGCTCTCAAAATGTAAAACCTCAAAAAAAAAAAAAAAAAAAAAAAAAAGCCAGCAGCCTGTTAGCCTAGCTTAGCCTAGCTAAGATTAGCAAGAAGTGTACCTGACAGTAATCCTGAGGTGCAGCACAAGGTATTTTTGAAAACCAAAGCAGAAAACAAAATACTAAACATGACATTTCAGCAAACATGTTTCTTTACATGGTAAGAAAATGTAAAAAAAGACAATAATTTTGGAAATGTTTTCTGAAATATTCTTGCACTACATGTAATTTCTCTCTTTGATTGTGGTGTTTTTTTTTTTACCAGTGTTTTTTCTGAATTTGCACCTTAGAACTGCTGTAAGTAGGGTCAGTTTTCTTTATTTTAGTTTAAAAAATACACAAAAGATTGGTGACCTTAAAGGCCCTTTTATGCTTGATGCAAAAGATGGACATGTAGAAAGATGGATGGTTTGTTTTCACAGAGCTTAGCTAGAAAAAGAAGAATGAAGATGCGCACAACTGTAGAAATTGCGTGAGATTGTGAATAAATGCGAGTGTTCNTGTAGAAATTGCGTGAGATTGTGAATAAAGACTAAATCCGAGTGTTTAGGACGTGTTGGGCAGCTGGAAAAAACACAATGTATTACAGCCACCAATGGTGTCTGAATCTGACGTCAGACCACGGGAGTGAACTCTTAAATTAGCACTGAAGTATGTGAAGTATGAGACACTGAATTATGAGGACGGTGACGTATGACAACATTTGAAACGGACGTCCCTGTTCATGCACGTAAGGCATAGATGGTCCTTAAGAGTTGCTTTTTACGACAAAGCCAAGTCAGCTTTCTACTTATCTAATCAAACTGTGTAAACTTTAACATCAAATTTAACAAAAACTTTTACCAAAATCACAAAAATCCTCCACCTGATCATAATGCCTGATTTAGTGGACCCATTTCTGGTATAATTAAACTTCATGTACTGTGGCTACCTTCACCCATCAGTGTTGAAAAATAATTAGCAAATAAAGAATGTAGAATAAGTAAAATAACAAAGAACTGAATTGTAAAAGGCAAGTAATGACTGCATCTTGCTTTCTGTCGTTGCGAGTATCCAGGGCACACGTTGTCATATTAGTGTTGTTTCCTTAAAAGATGAAAGGACAATAACTAACACAAAAACATACAAAATCCTCTAAGCACCAACAAATGATTGATATAAGTGGAACTGCTGCATGTTTCAAGCATGTTCAAACCATACATGCCTGGCTACACGGGTGTGGTAACACACATGCTGTCAAAAAACACACACACACACGACACAGGCATACAACTCAAGCCTTGGCCCAAACCTTTGAGTCATCGATAAGCTCCATAAATGTTAAAGAGCATCATGGTTACTTTGCCCCTTTGTCAGCTTCTTTTCTATCACAGAATGCGTTTCTATGTTTCACAAATGATTATCAAAGTCGGTACAACTAATACTTTCATCTTTAGAAAACGTTTTTCCCCAGCCTGGTTTTCACAGGAGCATTGGGAAGTGTGGGATCACTTAAACACAGACTGGACAACGGGGTGACTGAGTGACTTCCAAAACAGCTAGGTTTCCCCATTTTTTCCTGGTCAAATTTTCCTTCTTTCTAGTTTGTTTCAATTTTTTTCAGGGTGTGATCAAGGACCATCATACATATCAAAGATGCTGCAAACTTTGATTGGGAAAAATACCTACTGGCAATCTGAAAACATGATTTTATGGAGCAGAATTTAGTGGAAGAGGCCTTACTTAGTAATCAGATAGTCTGCAGATGATCCAACCAGTCATCGATCTCCAACAATCTTCCAGCACATTTTATGATTAAAGATACATGATATGGCTCTCCATGACCATGAATTATATGAAGGCTTTGAATCGGGGCTGCCATGTGGATAGAGTTAAAGAACATTGAGTGCTTCCCGTTGTTGGGGCTCTTGTCTCAGATGCATTCATGACAAAAGACAAAGAAGTGTGAGTTGAGTGACAACAACACATGGAACCATAAAAAGACACGCATGCCATTACAGGGCAATACTCACTAAGTCTCCAGGGTTTGGAGGCTAAAGTAAAGACAATCAGCTATTGTCCATGTGGAAATTACATGCAACTTGAGTCTTTAGCGATGCCAGAGCGATACGTCTCTGTTCAGTTTGTGTTCTGCATAGCTAATATTATTCCAGGTCAGTCCTCTGGCATACACTCAGATACATCCATGCCAGTCTGTCTGTATCTTGCGTTTGGTCTTGGCTTTCTGCGCCAACATTCACAATCTGTTTAAGGTTCTATGTCTTAAATTTATTTGTTCATAGTCCTCTATCCACTGATACAGACTGTTTCAGACCTACAGATTACAGCTTCCTCCAACAGACTGTTTCTACCTCAACATTTTTTTACCAGACAGTGTTTGAAGGCAGAGGGGCGAGCGCTTAGCATGCAGCCCTTTGACAGTTTCCCATCCCAGTCTTTGCACTGCACAGTCCGGCTCTGCCAGCCATTATCACAAGTCCTGGAGCATGTCATCCAAGGTCCAGTTATCCACTGAGGCCCAGGAGTTGGGGTTGAGGGACCAGGTGGTGAAGGTGACTCTGGGACCAGAGTGGGGGAAGCAGTAGAAGTTGTAGTGGTACTAGTGGTGGTGGTTTTTGTAGTCGTTGACATTGTTGTGCTGCTCTGCAAGGAGGTCAGTTTTTGAAGAGATGGTTGCTGCGAAGCCATCCACCGTGGCATAAAGAAGCTATAACGAACATCCAAGGGTTTTTTGGCATCTGTAGCTAGAATCTGGACAACCAAGGGTTCTTGGAGAGCTCCAGGGCCCATGCTGTGTAGCCACTCATCCCGCTGACTCCAGCCACTGTAGTTGAGCAAAGAACCGTTGAGTGGAATGATTGTCTCGGAGGTGGATATCATGAACTTTCCATTTAGGAGGTACTCCCCATTGGGTCGTCGAAGGGCCAAGTAAGCTGTGTAGCGGGTCTGGTCTGGGGCCTTGTGCTGACGAACCTTGATGTGAGTAGAACCAGCAGGGATCTTTACTACATCAGTGTAGCCTTTGCTATTTGCAAAAAAAAGGGATAAGATCAGTAGTTAATAGATGTTGTTCTTTATCACTGCTGTCTCAAAAGTAGATGACATTACTATCTAAAACCCGTTAGAAAATGTAAAATGTGTCGCTAATGAAATAGGACCAACAAAACCACACTTATGAACCAGCTGAGCAGTGAAATATTTCTGAAAACCGTCATCAGTGGGATTACCAGGCACTGTGAACCAACTCAACTACATCAGTATGAACAAGAATTAGAAGATGTTTGTTTTACTTAGTTCATTCTGAGCAATAAACACGTTAATCCTGATTCATTTACAGAGAAAAAGTGTGCTTTGCTTTGTATCATTTAGCATCTGCTTCAGGTAGCGTTAGCTTAGCTCCTCTGGCTAACCTAATGCTTGCATTGTAAACATTTAGAGACATCTGTAAATTGTGGTTACAGACAAAATTTAGAGTTGTAGTCTAATCAATTGATAATTGAGAATAGAGGTTTTCTAATTAATTACATTTAACAGGACTATAAAGCTCATTCATTTAGAGAGAACCAATTTATCTTGTATTATTTAGCATTTGTTTCAACTAACGTGAGCTTAGCTTCTCTGGCTGACTTAATACCTGCATGAGAGGCATTTAGTGACATCTGTAAACTGTGGTTACAGACAATATTAAATGATAATGGATGATAAATGCTTTATAGTTAATTAAATTTAACTTGATTACAATTTGATTGGACTGGACTGGACATTTAAAAGTGTCTTGAGTTGACCTTTGTTGGGAATTAGTGCTGAAGTGACATATTTCTATAATGGTGTGCAACTTTCTTACTCTCACCTCTTCTTCGTGAAGTTGCCTATAACCCTTATACATCCAGTGCTGTCACCTCCACATATACCACACTTGTCAAACTGGAGCTTGGAGCCGATGATGCCATCACAGCCTGTACGCACACATTTCCCTTTTACACACACCGAGCTGCTGTAAGGACGACACTCAGTCCCATCTACCACCTGAACATAGAGAAAACGCTGTCATTTTTCTTTATCTTGATCAAACAAACTGCCTCTTTACAGTGCAGCTTACTCACCCTCTGAGAGAACACCACATAGTATCCCGTTCCTTTCGCTCTGCAAGTTAACTTGCAGACGTCTTTAGTGAGAACTCCTGCGTACTTTGGCACCCACTCCACAAAGGTCTTCACCCCTTTTGGATCGGTCTGAGGACCGTTACGGACCTCACATTGTTCCTGGCGGAAACTCTTATCTGGAGAAAAGTTTCATCAGGAAAAGAGTGTGAGCTAAAGGACGATGAATTAATCTAGTCTAACAGGACAATCCTTTTTAACTCACTTGATGCCGGACATGGAGTGACGCTGCAAGATCGATAGATGGCTCTCTTGCCCGTGCAGTAGCGCCCGTTGTTCCGTGGTGGCGGGTTGTTGCACAAACGGTGGGCAAACTGCACCCCGCCTCCACAAGTTCTGGAGCATGGACCCCAAGGACCCCAAGAACTCCAGCTGCCGTGGTTGGACGCCTGGGAGCAGCAGAGGAGGGTCACAATGACAAGAGGGTTGTGTAGATTAAAGCCGATATCAGAGTTGGGGAAATTGACAGAAGAGGGAAGATCAGAGGGATAAGATAGAGACAAAAAAATGAAAGAGATGAGAGAGGACAATTAGTGCTTATCAGATGTGCTGGAAGTTGGAGTGGCTGCCAAGCAAGCCACGTGTTGTAGAAAAAGCCCTGTGGAGAGAGATCTGTGATAAAGAAAAATGTGACATTCATTGGAATGTGGAAAAGAAGGATGCTATCGTCATGTGATAATAACTAACATCTGTTTATAGCCACTCAGTAGGTTCAGTGCTCACATGGCTCCATGAGGAACAGCCTGAATGAAATACCTTAGGTAACATACAGTTTTTGTGTTTTTCCAACCGTTGGTAAATGACTCATAAGTGATTAAAATGATTGGATAAATAGCGCTGAACATTTTATAAGACAAAGTGGATTTTCCCATCCTCAAATTCTGCAGACCCTCTGTGGAAACAACTTTTCCATTTACTTCTCTTGAGTCTTTATAGTACTTGAATGACTTCTTTCCACTGTAAAAATGCTATCACGCTGCAAGAAATGTACAGATGAAAGATTCTTAGGTCTAAAAAAATGAAGGGAGAGGATGGTGGTGGCAGGACACCATCAGCTCTATGTCCTCCCCTAAATCCTACACTGATGCCATCCGGCCATCTTACCGAGTAGTGCTTCTTTCGGGTTTTGTCCACACACTTTCCCTGCAGGCAGATGCGTCCCTTCCCACAGGGTGTTCCCTCTACCGCTGGCAGTTTCTTGGTCAAACACACCATCTGTCCCTGGCGAATCACGGCGCACCACAGCCGAGAACATACATCCATGCCCGGGCAGACTGTGTACTCTGGTCCGAAGGCCAGGCGACACTGCCGGACGGCGTCGTAGCTTTGACCTGGGAGCTCCTCAGGGCCAAGAAGGGGCTGACGAGGGGAGTCGAGGAGACACTCGGCTGAAAATGGCATGAAAATAGGAGGAGAACATTTTAAAAGTAAGTTTAAATGCTGAACTATAAAAGAAAACACTGTCTCGTATTGTTTCTGCACCACTTCTAGTCACTTTTTAGCTAATAAACAGGGCAAGGGCAGAGCTGACAGGGGCACAAGGTGTTACAAAACCAGTATGTGTTGCACAGCTGCACATTTCTATAAGAAATTTTGTCCCTGTGCAAGTACAAACATTAATATTATGAAATGCTACTGACCTTTTGTTAGCTTGAAGCTACATAGCAGTGCCAATGTAGTTATGTTTTAGTTTTAAGTGAGATTATGTGAGGAAACCATGTTATATTTAAAGGAATTACACATCAGCCCAGTTAAATAAGATTTAAAAATTTGAGTACTTCAGTTTTCAAGTTAATCTTGTTGATCTGTTTCATTGAAACAGGAGGCTAGCAAGGCTGGTAGTTTATTTTAAAGTAAGCTACAACATGAAAATATAGAGAATGAAAAAGCACATTTATTAAAATCATGTGCTAAAATAAACTGGAGTATTCGGAAAACCTCACTTTGCCAATCTTTTGAAATACTGTGACAGCAGGAAGCTGTGTTGATCTCCCTTCACCTCAGTCTCGACCTCAATCTTTTACAAGACCCATTTGCACTTCAGCCCTGAATCAAGCTGCACTACATAAATATAGTCTTTCTCCTTAAGCTCTTTCATACTGGAAAAAATTTTAATGTTATCGACTGGGCCAAGGCTCTTTTTTCATGAGCATGAACGTATGTTAAGGCTAACCCCAACTGCATCGGGCCACGTTAGATTATCAGCCTGAGCACAAATTGCAATCATTCATTAAACCAGACACTGGAATGTGTTTTAGTTTCCCTGTTATTTTACGACAATAACTTGATTTAAGATCAGATAAGTAGTGGGGTTACCTTCTCAAAATGATCACGACACTATACACAGCGTTAAATTACACAGCATAATATACCGCTTACAGATAACAAGACTTCCCACAACAACCGCTGATGTCTATAAACAAAACAGGCAAAAGTTGCCGTCATCCATGGAGGAAAACAATGCTGTTATCATGATTGTGTTTTACTATTCTGTGTTCCATCAGATGTTCTATTANAAAACAATGCTGTTATCATGATTGTGTTTGGCCAAATGACATTACTGTTCTGTGTTCCATCGGATGTTTTATTGGTAAGACGACAGTATCCTCTGTTTTTGTCTGAAAGTCCTGTCCCTGAGGGAGCGCTCTCATGACATGCTTTATTAACAGTAAAAGCTGTGTCATTCCAAAGAAGATTCCCACTGCCCCTAAAATAAATAAATAAATAAAAACTCTTTGGATCTATACAATTTACATGAAAGCCACATTTGGATTCAACAACATCTGTTTTTGCTAAAAAGTGACAAGTTTGCAGGTATGTCAGTGTGACCACAGTTAACATCAGTGTGTGTGTAGAGAGAGACCCAATATTTTCCTTTCTTAGTATATAGCCCCCATTGATAAAGTCTTGCCCACCCTCTGCGAACCTCATTTATAAAAGTCCAGCTCTGGCACAATTCATTAATTAATTATTCAATTTTTTGTGCCAAATTAGCTTAATGACACACACTATGCAAATGTGTGTCCTGGTGATGCCTTTGAGGAAAGGAGGGAAAAAGCAGGACTACAAATTTTGCAGCCTTGCAAGTTTTTTTTTTTTTTTTTTTTACCTGCATAAAAAAAGAAAAACTGCAGAAAGACCTGCTACTTGCATATTCTTGACAAACAAGCCTCGTATGACCTTTTACACACAAAAAAATGTGGAGCAGCAGGTGATCCTGAAGTTATACTGTTGGTTCACGAAATTAAGCTGAAAGCCATGAAACTTCTGAGCAAAATGTCAACAGCTGTACTTTATGGTTGTTATGAATAAAGCTGCTTGCTGAAACTGGAGCACAGAGTCTGACTGGTCTTTGGCTGCGCTACAAATGCATACTGTAATGAAATAAAAAAGAAGTGTGACCAGCAGACAGCTGTGGGTGATTGGTATCACCTAAATAATCCCACGCTCACCATTGCCGTCGTCAAAGAAGTCAGTGATGGTTGCTGACGTGCAGCGGCTCCATGGCTTGGAGGCGTCGATGGAGGTGAGGATGGAGGACATGAGCCGCTTGTCGCTGTTCACCCCGAAGCGTTCCTCACAGAATTTGGAGTCGTCGTGGGACAAACCAAGAAGGTGACCTGAGGACAGCGAAGAAACCAAACAAGCACTGAGTGAAGGGTTTTAATATCTGCTGCTTTAATAGTAAAAAAAAATATTTTAAATTTAAAAAAATGTGGAAAACCTTCCATCAAATCTGTGCAAAATTTTAACAATGCAAGAAATGACAGGACTTGTTTCAAATGTGCACATGCAGGAAGAATGAGGAAAGAAAAACATACAGGTAATGAGCTGAATGACGTGATGTTAATCCACCAGAGAAATGTTCTGATAGATGTGCATGTGCATGCCCTGGCATGATTGTTTTAGTTTGTGTACCCGTGCATCCATGCCTACCTATTTCATGAGCCACAGTAAATGCGGCGTGAAGCCCATCGTCCTCAATGACGGCACAGCTTCGCTCTGGAGAACAGATGGTGCCAACGTCCGCCATGCCCAGGGTATCGCAGGAGTGGTGGCCGCAAAGATCCTGGAGAAATGAAACGTAGTATGTTTGACCCTTAAAACTCCAAGCCATTTTTTGCTACTTTGGGTCCATCTGTCTGCATATATAAACTCAGCCCTTTGAAGCACAATCAACATACAGACACACAGATATTTTTAGGACAGTTGTCAGATTATGAGGCTAAAATGATGTAATATTAATGTTATCAATAGATATAGCAACATAAAGACCAACTAAATAAACTACACGTAATTTATTACAGTATACGACAATGCTTTGTAGAAATAACACACAGATCAACTGTGGCCAAGCCTTTTCTTATCTGCATATCATTCTCTCAAGTCTTGGCTTTCAGGAGAAAAAAAAAGCATTAAACACACAGCAGAAGCTTTTTATTTATTTATTTTTTTGGTATTTACAGTTATTTATGCTACTTTTTACCTACTATCCTCACAAAACAACCTCCGAGTGAGATGATTTTGGGCACCACTGTGCATCAAATAATCTTATTAAAAGATTAAATTAAATTAAATGTTCTGGTCACTTGTTTATCTTTGGCTGTTTCTGATTGGACATTATCAATTTAAGCATCTAATTTGTAGAAAACTTTAAAGGAAGTGGCTTCATTATAATTTTCAGTTAAAATAGTAGTGTTAGTAAACTTTTTTATAATAAAAATGTGATACATAATCATGTTATCATGAATATTCTCTTGTGGATTTATCATATATAGTCTCTGAATTAACACTATATTTTGTGGCTGGATTGTAAACCTCTTGGACAGGACATAATTCCCTGGAAAACTTCCACAGATCACCTAAAGGGTAAGCTATCCATCACAATTTACCCCACAGAGTTACACATTACCCTTCCTAAGAAATTGTTGACAATAATGATTGCACTCAGGAGCACCAGCTGAGTTTTGAAGTGTTTAAATTAACACTTGAATACAGGTTTCTACTGTATACCAACGAGTCCCTACAGATCCTGTCTTACCAAAGTATGTTTCTTTCATGTTCAGGTCTTTAAACGCATCACTTTGACTGGTCCATTTTAACTGACTAGAGCAAACCTTTAGCCAAAGCTGCCACCTCTTTGGCCACAACATCCTTTTAATCATTGCCATTGGGTGTTGATGCTGTTGTCTCATCCCCATCTCTCTGCCTCCCAGCGAGTGCATAGCATTGATCCTCGTTTTGATTCCCACACATGTCCATGTAGATGACGCCTCTGGCTGCCCAGCCTGGCCCGGCTGAGAGCAGAGATCAATCAGCTAATCATACCATCACATCAGCGCACATGCGGCTGCACATGATCTCTTGTGTGTGCTCGTACACAAAGTAAAAAGGGCTTAAAATGTACATTCAACGTCTGCAGACAAATATCCATGCATGCGCACATGAGAACGTACACACACAAACACACACGTCCTGGGGAGAGGATGAATTGTCATGTTAAGTGGTGCTGACAGGCCTGCTGGGTTGTGTATGAGAGGCTTGTTGGGGAGGGTGTTTACCCGTTCCGGACCGATCAGTTTAGAACAAACTGCCTTGTGTTGTGCACTAACACACATGACTGACTGGGTGGGACCACCTCTCATAGAAAAGAAAAACAAAATACACAAATTACATCTTAGTAGATGCAACACATTTGCACATACAAATGATGTATAAATATGAACATACACAGCATTTTACTGGACAGCCACAACACACACACACACACAAACTGTACAGGAAGACAGCCTGTTCTCTTGCCAGCTGACTGCTGGATACATAAGAAGCAAACAAAGGCCAGTTCTGACTGCACTGAGTGCTACTGAGAATCAAATAGAGCTTAAGTTTCTCAGTACTTGTCTGTGCATGGACAGGCATGAAAACTATAGAAGAGTTTTCCCCCCACATTGTTTCTCTTTTCCCAGTCCCAAACTCTCCAAGTCTTTATACCTCTCACCTTCATTTATTTATTCATTCATCCCCTCCCAGGTTCTTGTGCGAGAGATGTTTTTGTTTCTTTCTGTCAAGCATACACAGCTTTCACTGGTACAGCCGTGTAACAGGAAACGTGGGTAAAACTAAAAAAAAAGGGGGATTGCCTGTTAAGTAGTTACATGGGAATAATACTTGAAATAATCCCCCACACACACATGTATTTATTTACCTCGTCCCTTTCCCAGTTCTCTGCAGAGTTACTTTCATCCAAAGGTCTCAAGAGACAAACAAGGGTGAAGAAAAGGGAGGGTTGGACTGAATTAGAAAAAAAAATTATGAGATGCTGAGGGGAAAAAGATGGAGCAGTGCCGGAAATTAAAGAAAAGTACTCTAAGAACAAGGGATCATGGTAATATTGGCAGAAACAACAGGAAAACAGGTGGCAGGCTGGCTGCAAGGGTCAGGAGACGATCAGAGCCATGCTTATACTGTATGTGTGTGAGGTACAAGACCACTTGAAATCTAAGCCAGTGCTGGTGTTAAACAAACAGAGCTAGACCCAGACACACACATACACAGAAGTCCCTCTTGCTGAGAGAATTTCACTCTGTGAAAATCACCTCAGGCTGATTCCAACAAACCCAATGAAAAACAACCACTGACGAGACAAGTAGCCACCAGTGATGATGAAAGACAATGCAGTTTTGAAAGATGTTATAATACCAAATGATATAATGGTGCATATACATGTTCTCATATTTCCGCTTAGCATTTCACGTGCTTGTTTACCTTTGTCTATCCACTACTTTCATCGAGACTAATTTTGAGCTCTAAACTTTTTAGTTATGCTTTACACAGTGTTTCCCAATCCAGGTCCTTAGGACCTCATGCCCTGCATGTTTTAGATGTAACCCTACTTTAACACCTGAATTACAGGAATGGCTCGTTAACAGGCTGCAAAGAACTGGATGAGGAAGTTCGAATCAGGTGTGTTGGAGTAGGAACACGTCGAAGAAGGGAAACACTGACTTAACAGATACCATATTAGGCCAGAATATCACCTCAACTGCACTTTGAATTTGGTTCTATGAATACATTAGTATGCAAGCTAGCCAATCCAAGGATTCGGACTATGGTGTAGCGCGTAACAGGACGGTTTTTTGTTGCAGTATCATCCGTTATTGGATTACAGTATGGCCTAATAGATGTAGTAGTCATAGATAAGTGTTTACAGAATCTATAGATAAATGTTTAGTGACTCTACAGTTATTATTGTAGCCTGATATGGTAGACGTCATACAAATGTCAAGAATTGTAGCTTTCCATTGGTGTGGTACTTGGAAGGGAGACTGAGTGTGATATATTTTTGTCATGTCCCCCTCCTGGGATGTCTGGTACCAATGGGTTAAGGCAGCCAAAATCACTGGAGAGGACTTGAGACAGATGAAACATCCATCCACCACTTTCATCCAGACTAACATAATTATGAGCTTTAAACTCTCTAGATATATATTAAACCAGTATATTTCTTAGTTCACTCTTGTTTATGACCCACAAAATGAAAACACCCCTCAAATGTACTTTGAATTTAGTTCTATGCAACATACATTAGCATGCAAGCTAGCTAAACTGAGGATTTGATCCATGCCGTAGTGATATTTTTAATTAGCTAAACATTAGCATTGTCATTATGAGCTTGTTAGCATGCTAATATTAGCATTAACATCATGAGCACTGACACATAATATAAATTTGTGAAGGTGACCAAATAAAAGATGGGCCCAGATGTCAATGGTGGTCATTTTCAACAGAGATAACTGCAGAACAATGAGAGGATTCATTACTAGGGTCTGCTCAGAAAGAGAAAAGAACTTCTAAAAAAACCAAAAAAAAACTTGGCAGGTGATGAATAAGCCAATATCTTTTACAAACAAGCATTAATTGAATTATTAAAGCAGCCATTAAATTAAAACTCTTTGGAAATCCATTGTTATGAGGGATTCACTATTGCTGTGTACTTTTGTTTTAATGATGAAAACCCTCCATTTCAGATGCTGTATGCTAATCTCCTCCAGATCAGCTGTTGTTGGCAGATGTCACATCTGAAATCCAACCATAGTATATAAAGAAATTAGTGAGAACACCTATGCAAATGCACGAGTTCAAGCCTGGATGTTCCCTTAAGATGTAACACTAAAGCTTCATGTCTCCCCCCCAAAAAAGTATTTGCGAGAGGATGTCATGTTCTAACCTGTCAAAGAAATGTTATTTTCTTTTCGGCAGAAAGGCACATGAACCAGCCTAAAGTCAGTGCTCTGAGAGAACTTTTGACCATGATTGCAATCGGGAGTGAGCTTTAAAGTCACTCATGCATCTTAGTGTGAAGAGCGTGTTGTTATAGCACAGACTCGAGTTCTCTGGCCAGTTGCATAAAGTCGACAGATCAGGGCCCGAGTTCGAGGGTTTGAGATCCAGGAGCTGTCTGCGGGTTGTCAACACATGTCAGACGAAGTAAAGCACGTGTGAAATATCAAGAACATTTAAAACAAATAGAGGTACTGGCTGTGACGGGGGTGAGGGCTGGGAAATGTACACTTTAATGTTTAGGTACAGAGAGACGAGGGTAAATTACATCCAGTTACTATGTGGAGGACATAGTGTGTTTTTATCACTGCCATTATATCCACCTGAGTATTAAAGACACAACACTTTGTTTGTTGCATCATAAACTCCACAATATTTGAAGCAAATAAAACAAATTCGAACATCAACATGAACACACACACGTATGCCAGCCTCTCCACAAATCTGCCGCTCTGGTCAACTTATAGTAAGGCTTTGTCTGCTGTCCAAGCTCATAACAACACAATCATGCGTAACATTTAATGTTCCCACATACAGAGATACACACTCAGAAGTGCTCCAAGTCCCCTCAATGTACCCGTTGTTTTGTCCCGGTGCTGGCATGTGTGGAACTGGGTGACACTGCTGCACGGGTCATCTCACTGCGAGTACAGGGTGTTGGAGTAATTGGACCCATCCATAGAAAGGCAAGTTCCCTCCAACCCTTTGCCCTCTCATGTGGGAACAATGAGCTGGTTTGACTCCACGTTGACGTGATTTACTTTAGTGTTTTACAAAAATCCAGATGTACTTCACAGCTGCTCTAAATACTCAGATAAAAAAAAATCTGCACCATTTCCATTAAAGCTGCAAGTTATTTTCCAAAGAAAATGACTGTCATACTTCATTTATGTAAGCTTGCTTTGCTTTCCAGCTAAAAAATACAGCAAAGCTACTGAAAGTCTTTAATGGTTGCATTCTGTTTGCGCAGCCCCGAACATTTTTGGAACTTATGTGACAGTCACGCTCACAAAAATGATTATGGGTCCAAAAAGCACAAGCAAGAAGAGCTCCTGCAAAGCACGGGGGGACTAAAACCTACCAGCATCTTTACTTCCTATATTTTTTCTTGGTAACACCGGTGTAGCAGTATGGGTGGACACAAATCACTGAAAAGAGACTTTATGAGGAATGCAGCTTTTAAAATTCCACTTTCACTCTCACAGAGTTGCTACCTCAACTCTGCCTGTCTCGCCGTCATAGCAGTGGACATAATAACTGAAAAGAATTCAGATAATGACTTTCAAGAACCAGAGTTCAAAGGTTAAAGTGAAGTATTAGCTGCTGTCTTTGCCCTTAACCAGATTTAAACAATGGCAGAGCTAGACTATTGTACATGGGTGGCCATATTTTGACACCAGGAGGGGCGCATATTGTAAGCATAAAAAGGATTGTTTCTCTCTCTAACAAACACACTCAGCCACTGCTGTGTTAACTGTGGTCACCTTAGAGAGACATAAGAAATAAAACATCTGTACATTAATAATCTGGATCACCAAGTGGAAATATTTGCAACAAGTTAAAAAAGGTGCATAGAAAGGTAAGTTGTATTGGGGTGCCGTATGTGGCGCTTGATTTGGTAGTAGAGGGATCAGTAGCTAGAAGCGCTGGCTTACTGTCTGGCTGTGGCAGTGGTAGACTGGATATTTGTGGTCTGACTACAGCGACTTGTGTGGCTAGCTCCATGTTGGAAGCTGTCGGGGCTGCTGACACTGCGGCCGGGGTCTGTCTTGGCCAAAATTGTGTCCTTCCTCTTTAAAATAAAGTTGGAAATATCTCCTGTTCTACTTACTCTTATAAATTCCTCTGCAAAATAATGTTTTTTTTTTTCAAAATAATTACCAATTAGGAAACCACCTTAAAATGTACTTCTGGTGTAGTAACAGTGTTGATCCATTTGTGTCTAAAGAGATGTTTTTGCTGTCATCCTCCAGGTGACCTGTGCCACTCTGGCTGCCCTTCTGGCTCCATCCCTGGATTTAAGCAAAACTGTTCTGCAGAAATCCAACAACTTATGTTCTTAGAGGTCTGTGTTGTGTTACAGGGGGCACAGCAGATAATCACACCATCTGGTGACAGATTAACTCAACAGCATGACCTGCATGTTCAGTAATGATGAGATGTGTGTGAAGGAAGGTCCAGAGGCGGGTTTATGAATAATACAAACACTGAACAGGTGAGATGAAGTATATGGAGATTTTTTGCCACATGCTGTAACTCTTTTCTCTGGGGCTGTGGCACAGTGAGCAATAAGGGATCAAACTAATGGAGACATATACTAATACCAGGGTTAGCGCGAGTATTTCAATAAGATCAAGGCTGCAGTATGAAAGAGAAAATTAATGGAACACTAGCTGACATGTCCATTTTGATTCCTACAACTAGGTACATACTGGATGTTTGGTTTACAGAAAACTCTGTCACATTGCCAGTGTGCTGGCCTCAGGTATGCACTACCGGCAAGGACTGTGCCAAGTATGCACGAGCGCTGGAAATCCAAGGTAATATCACTCGTGCATGCTCTTTTTGGCCAAGCCATGACAAGACCTTGCATGACTTAAACACACCACAGTCCAAGGCAAAGCTGGAGCTAACCACCATGAAGCCACACCCAAAGAGGTGAAAAATGCATGTAAATCTGCTGCTGCTGCCCTGCGGCTTTGGACCAGGCACTTAGAGAAGAGGGGAGAGAATAGAGATGGTGAAAGAAGGGATGGATTAGTGTGGTCTCAGTAATGGTACAGCTTCTAACAGGGTGGATATGTTTGTTTTTCTGACAGCTTATACAACCTATGGAGGGCTCCCAGCTTAAGCTGACATACACTGAAAATGTAACAGGGAAAATATTTTCAGAGTGGAGAGATGAGAGAGAGGGGGAAAGGGGTGGGTGGGGGGTTTGGGGGCTGATGACGACCTAATGAAATGCAGTCTCAGAGGGAGTTTTTGAGATATTTCTGCAATGCAACCAAGCAGCTGATGCGAAATCTCCAAACCCTGGGAAGAATGCGCGTGCATGGAGACGTACACATACTCCGAGGCTGTCAGGGGACTGGGAGGGGGAGCCTGGAGACAGAGGAGCCTGCCTAGAAAAACACCAGATGCAGG
>CM047998.1:16140646-16151674 GCA_026261665.1 Melanotaenia duboulayi
CCCCCCTTTTCCCCCCCCCCCCGGTAGGAAAAAGGCACTCATGAAGACAGAGTTGATTGAATCTCTGTTTCCGATGATCACATGATCCGTTCCTCAGATATTTGAAGTAATGAGGCAGGCTTCTGGTGAAAAGTGCTGCAGCTGCAGGCTAGTGGCAGCCAGCCTGAGCAAAATATGAACTTTCTGCTGCTTCTTATTGAAAGCTGACTGAAGCTTTTGCTTTGGCTCACCATCAATGTCCTCCTCTCCTCTTAGAATCTGACACATTCAGCCTATTGGATCATTTTTAATCCCCCCCCCCCATCATCTGAAATCAAGTTGTATGCCAAAGCAACCATATGGACATAAACCGCCCCCGTTATCACACACACAAACACACGCACACACATACACAATTACAGAGTAACTGGGATCACACGTGTATAGCAGGATGTTACAGCGTTGTGAACCAAAACAAATTGTGTGCGTAAACGTGCTGAGCCACGTGTGCATGCAGGGGGACCAGCCCACTTTCTAGTAGAGAGGGAATCCAATATGGTTAATTGACAAGCTGTTTATGTAACCACCAGGCTCAGTCTTAAATGGTCGTGTCAGAATCAGCCCCCTCTCTCTTCTTCTTTAATCTCCATGACACCTTCTCCTCTATCTCTATCCTCCATCCCATCATGGATTTTAAACCAGTAATTCCCATCAGAATGAGCCACAATTAATCAGCCTTCTCCTCTATCTCTCCTTATAGAAACCAGGTGTGTTCTCTGCATCTGTTGCCATGGCGTTAAGGGAGAAGAGGAGGATGTCTCCCGGGTGACAGCTTGCCTCAACCACAGGTATACTCTGTTGACACACCTGCACGATTTCACACACGCCTNGACAGCTTGCCTCAACCACAGGTATACTCCGTTGACACACCTGCACGGTTTCACACACTGAAATGAGTGCAGTCAGCAGAAACTTTTTAATTTAGAAAAAGTAAATGATGGTAAACACAAAAGAAGCTTGTTTTGAAAACACAAGGCACACGTATGAACATGTAAACAGAGTTGACAACACACTTAGATCATATGAAGTGAAAAAAAAAGGCTTCCATAAAACACCAGATCGGTTTAACATTTAAAAAAAAACTGATCCGGGTCTGAAAATGGAAAGAAAACAGATTCAAGAAGGGAACTTGTTTATCTTCTTACATGTTCTAAACATCACACTTACTCAAGAAATATTTCACTTCCATTTTTAAACAAGCATTCCCAGCGTACAGTACATTCTGTCCTAGACTTACAGTGCAGCAAGTTGATGCTGGTCTCACTTTGCAACCTGAACCCTTATTAGACTGGAAAAAAAAACTCACAATGATGAACACACAAAGGAAAATGAATAATTAAAGCTAGTTCCTCATAAGCCTGCACTAATGAGTAAAAACAATTTAAAACCAGAAAGTTGATCATAGCTTTCAATAACTTTTAAGCTTGCCCTTGTTTTGATGCATGATGACTAACATAACAACATAATTCAATTTCTTTGTTTTCTCTTATTTATATCCTTTAAAATTTATACATCCTTATATTTGCATAGTACAACAGCACATTAGAGCTTTTGTTGGATGACATAAATTAGATTTTCTTTGGAATGAAATTACAACAGTGATTCAATTTGCAAACTTAAATACACTATAGGTTGATAAACAAAGTAGTTTTTTTTCTTATAAATGTATTTAAATCTCATTAAATTTATATTTCTTACATTTATAAGAATTTCCCAAAATATTTAAGTGCTTTTATTGTAAATTAAATAAATTTCCCGCTTTAATCTCAATATTTATCCACGTTTTGCCATCTTATAAATGTACTACGGATGCACCAATACCAGTATCAGGTATCAGGTAATAGGCCGATGCTATGTGTATGTACTCATAACCAGTATTCATAAAAGTGTTGAGATTACAGAACCTGATAGCAATGCGAAAAAAGGGCTGTGAAAATTAACATATCAGGGCAAAGAGATTAATTAAAAGTTTTAATCATCGGATGTCCAGAAACAAAGTTCTTACTGGTGCTATTTGAAAAATCCGAATTTGGCATGAACTCAATGAGAGGAACTGATTTTGGGCATACATGGGCCTTGTTACAGGTGTGAAGATAATCCACCAAAAAGCACTGTAAGATTCTAAAAGTTCTCCAGCTTGACATTTAAAGGGTGGCCACAGGATTATTTGATTTATCACACAATCAGCCACTCAGTCTTCCCATCTGGCCTTCTGGTTTACACTCCTTCCCAATGAACTGTAATGGGATGTATTAGTAGTCATAATGGTAGTCAGTATTGGTAACTACTCAAATGTAAGTACTTCTGGCATCTGTGCATCCTTAAAATCTACATTATTAATGTTAGAAATACTAAAGTACTTCCCAGCTTTTATGTCTCTAGAGCTTCCCCTCTAGTCTATATCAGCCCTAATACAACTTTGTAGTATAAACATTTTCTTTACTGCATGTTATTGTTCAAATGGTGAAAAAAAGATAGAAATTACGATGAAAAGGTGAAGTCATTCACTTAATTCTTTGTGCACATAAAAATATTGAGTTCTAGTTTTCTACAAAGCAGCAGCAATTGTGTAAATCTGAACAAAAGTTTGCAGCAATATGAGATCTTTACGGTATGATGATTGTCAGAAAACATCGCAATTCAACTTTGTAAATGTATACAGTACTAAAAGAAACTATAATAATCAGTCACACAGAATGAAAATAGCCTTTTTTTATATTAAAGCCTTACTACATATTAAAATAGTATAAAATGCAAAAATATGTCCACACATTGGTGAGATTCACCATCAATTTGCTTTTTTTTGTGGTTTAGAAACGACGCATCACTGCAGCCTTTGCGCAAACGTGATTTCAAACAGTACGACTACGTGTTTTCCAGCTTGATGAGTTCTCCGTAAATAATGCCTTTGACTTCGGCTGAAACTCATATTTGAATTTTGCATAACAGTCCGACTTTGCCGTCTACAGTTTTTAAAGAAACACTATCGTGTATAAGAGCAGGTTGCTGCACATTTCAGTTATTTTGAGTTTTGAACCATCTGAATGAAAACAAAAACAAAACGAAACAGAAAAAAACTGATAAACCACTTACTAAAACATGTCTGACTCATGGAGTCATTTCAGCAGACATAATTGATAGCGATAATCTCAGTCTCTCATAGAGAGCACAGTGGTAGCTAATAACGGTGATGCAAAGGGAACGTTAGCACTGACACCAGTTAGCATCCTGTGCATTGAGAGGCCGCAGGGTGGGGGGGGTTGTGATTTTGTGGTCCTTGGATACAGAGACTAAACTGTACGAATAAATAAGAAACTACGATAAGAAGCAGGGAGATAAAATAGTTAAGATCAAGAAGTGAGTGCTGTTTTACTTTTACCAACTCTGATGGCCAAGAACAGGAGGTGAAGTTGGTCTTGAAGGCTTAACAAGCTAACTGCAAAATTAAATCCTGAATCTGGTCTTCAAATAATCTGATTGTAAACATCTCGTATTGCTGCTGTCGGCCAAAAACCTCCTATGTCCAAAATTGGTGATTTTTGTTTTTCTTCATAAATCAGTACTTTCGGTYACCCTTTATGTCTGTCTGTTGTTTTATAAATATTTAACCAAAGATATATGATGTAAAAACCATACCAAGCTTGATGACATTATGTCCAGTTATTACAAAAATGACAGTTTTGGAGATAGGAGGTTTGCGCCCGACAGCAGCGGTATAGAAGACATGACTCCCCTGTAAATAAAGACTGATGATGAAACAGCTCTCAGCATTAGGCTCCACCCTCCTGTTGGGCACATCTGATTGGCTTAGCAGCATACAGCGTCGAATGCTGTTGATGATGGCGGTCACGTCTTCTGGTTCTGGATGAACTCTGCGATTTGTTCCTTTGGCTTCTCACTGAGAGGCAGCACCGGGCTGTAGGCTTGCACCAAGCCATTGGTGGAGAGGTAGTTGAAAGCCAATGGGGACTTTTTAGCAGGACTGCACAGAAGCTGGAAACGCTGCAGAATAATAAAAAAGCTGCAGTTAGCTGGATGTTTTAATCCTTTATGCCAGTAAGCCCTCCATGGGCATTTTGTACATTTTTTAAAAATAAAAAATAGGTGATCATTTTGGCTGTGTTGCAGCATTTTTTTCCAATAAATCTTTTTAGTCCCATTTTTTTCTTTCACATCATTCATGCTATATTAATGCATTCTGCACACTTTTAATTGCTAAATATGCAATATAACTGCTATAAAATAATCATACATAACAATCACATAAACAACATCAGACCTGTGCAAAACTACTAAAAAAGGATTTTAGACCTTTAAATGCTAGTTTTTTGATTTGTTTGTTTTGAGCTGAGATGGGGACTGTGAAGGTGGGGATGGGTGATTGACACCCATCAAACTCCGAGCTGTCTGTAGCTAAGAGCTAACCGAGCTAAAACGGTAGCTAACCTGCTAATGGAGGTAGGCGGGCTAACGCTAAGGCATGCTGTTAGCCGGCTAAAAACTGCAGCTGAGCTACACTCTCCCTTCTTTCCGCGGATATTGGATACCTGTCAATCAAATAACATCCAAACGGATGAGTTAGAAAAAAATTCACCTCCCTCACAGTTGGCATGAAGGTAAACTTGACCTATTAATCCTAAAATGGATGTGAAATTGGTCTTTTTAAACATGGGTGTCTATGGGGATTTGCTCTGTTCTGGGGCCAGCCTCTAGCTGATGAGGGGGGAACTCCAATTTTTTGGACTTCTGCATAGGCTTCACATTTCACTGGCCAAGGTTGCCACTTGCCACCAATGCATGTGAAGGGATGTGAGCTTATATGGTGTAGATTTGCTAGTGTCAGACTTCTATTCTTTCACAGAGTTTCTGATGAAATATTCCTGGAATGGGACAGATTTGTGCTTTTGAGGGGTGTAAAAGTAACACTGAACTTTATTCTTTACCTGCTGATCCTCATCTGGTGACAGACAGCAGCTCAAATTGTAGCAGCAATAACTTCAAGCAGCTGCTACAACCTGCCGCGAGTCTCCACAGCTTTCCAGAGCTGCAGACAGGCCAGCCTAACAGCACTAAGGCTAGGTTCACACTGCAGGGTATAATACTCAATTCGGATTTTTTTGTGAAATCCGATTTTTTTGAGAGTCCGTTTACATTTCCAATTAAATGCGACTTGTATGTGATCTCCTGTATGAACCTTATGTGCACCAAAAGTGTCCCGCATGCATAGAAGACACGACGACGTGACAGTGAGTGTGTGTGTGACGTCTTCGTGTTTGCGGAAGTAAACATGAACAGTAACAGCGGAGCTTATGTTGCAATTTTTAATCTATTATCCAACCGTAGCCAGCACATTTTTGATGGCATCATTTTAAGGAGGAGATTGCAAAAGAGGAGAGCCAGAGTTTTGGCCATGGCATTTAGTGGAGCAGTGGCAGCAACGTCTATACAGAGAAACGTTTGGGTAAGGAGTCGCAGTCCGGAGTGGTGGAGAGTAATGCGAGCGCCTTTACAGATAAGAGTTTATAAACAATGATGTGTATGACGTGTAGATTAATGCGACCTGGCCGTTCAGACTGAAGTCGCATGGCAAAAGATCAGATACGGGTCGCATAGGGCCAAAAAATCGGATTTGGGTCACTTCAGCCTGCAGTGTGAACCTAGCCTAACGGATCAGATTGATACGGGTCAGGACCACCTGGTTCATGTGTAGCTGAGGAGATTCAGGAGGGGAAAAGTCTTCCACCTCAAAGACGCTCTGTGGCGTAGCTGCTTTGTGAATCTTGCTTTGCATCTTGCCAGTGAGCTGAGCTGCTGTCTGTCAATCATTTCTGCCCGTGTGTCCCAACCCGCCCCCTCTCCGCTTTCTGATCACCCCACACCTTCTACCAGTTGGTACTGGTTAGGCATTTTTCAAATTTCGGCAGTGGGCGGAGTTACGCAAAAAGGAGGGTGTGTAGTTACACGTTAATAGTAGGATTTTTGGTGGTGATTAAAGATTAGCAAAAACACTTGTACATGTACCAAAAACATTCATATTTTTTATGTAGTGTCAGATACTCCCTTTGGTGACCTTCATGGCCAAAAAATGCCCAAATGACTTCAATTAAAACTACAATTTTTTTAATGTCAAGTTATTACTGAATAAAGTCATTCTATTATTTCAGTGTTTCATTTGGAAGAAAAGTAGTGATATTTTACATTTTTATGGGATTATGCCAGATTCAGCTGTTTCCCCATTGTATGCAGATGCAGGAAATTCTTTATTTTATGGAATCGTGTGAAAATATTCATATATGATGATTTGATGGCAGTTTTCTGCAAGGACATTTTTGGCTACGAAGGTCACCTGAGGGTACTAAATCTGAGGAAGACACAAATCTGTATCCCTTTAATGGACATTTAATTTGGTGCATCTTGCTTCTAAGAAAAAAAATCAAAATAAATAAAGATGCTCATTCTGGTAATATTACCTGTGGCAAAGTTCCTGGAGTAGTAATGAGGGCGTAGATGGCCCAGATAGGAAGTAGGGAGACAGATGAGAGGGTGAGGATCCATCCCAGCGTCGTGGCCCAGACTGGAGCCACCAGTCCCTTTCCCAGGCTCAGTGGAGCCCAACGCACCAAGGAGAAAATAAAAGTACCCTTCAGAAGAAGATATAATAAATAAGTTGGGTATACCATTAAAAATCTCTTATTATTAATTATTATATTACTTAAATAAATCTATATTAGTCTCCTCTGTGCTTAAAGTATAAAGTACAAGCAAGAAATTGTCTCATGCATAAAATAATAACTTTCAGTGATAAAAGGTGAACAAAGGGTGTACAAAGGTGAAAAAATTATATTACATCTAGTTTGCTATGAGGTGACCCAAGCCTCCTGTAGATTAATTTGGTGTGCTTGAAGAGAAAGACATGGGCAGCAGACTTAATTGAAGCAATGCACACAGTTCTGCCTTAAGAGATTTCACTATTATGATGCCAAAAATGGCATCATAATCAGTGTTTTAGTGTTTAATATGAAATGAGCCGTAGGCAGCTCTTCATTAGCAGCTGGCAGATGAAACAGCTGTTAATACTCTTTGTAAACAGGGCACTGGGTTTTCTCCAAGGGCAGCAAATGCACATCTGATTTTTACTGATAGAAATCTGCTGGATTTCATGTGATTTTACATTTTTATTAATATCTTTATATCATAATAATACACGTAATAAAAAGCAAAACGTAGTTTGTTTAAAACTGTAGAAACAAAGCAAATACTTGTGTTAGCTTTGTTTTCTGGTCTTAGGATGTAAACGCACAATAAAAAATACAAACATGTTAGATTTTATCCTGGGCTTTGACTGACAGGCAGATGGTGGACTCTTTGTTTTGGTATACATGACTTCCCAGTGAGCAGATATTACATGGTGTGAGAGCAGGTCAGTTTTGAGGTCACTCACAGTGCATACAGCTGGCGTCAGGTATCTCCAGCACAGCTTGAAGGCTGGTAGGGGGCTGTAGCCGGTCATATCTCTGATGTTGGCGCTGAAGCGATCGGCTCCTGTGGACAAAACAACAACACAGTGAAGGTTCGGTTTGACATCATGGTTTGGTGGCTAACTTTCTTCATTCAACACAAGAAAAACTTGCGAAATCAGCAAAGAAATAGAAAGAAAACATTAGTTTAAGTGGACATTAAAGCTTACATACATTCCTCTCCCCGAAAGCCCCTTCATTTTGCACCGCATAACCAGCACAAGAGGAGCGTTAGCTTTAAGAGTCCTTAAAACTGTACGCTCCCACAGCCATAAAAAAGGTGAGAGGGTGCAGTGAAGTCCTGACCGCTGTGTTACCCAAAACTCCTCGGCTCAACTCTCCTGCTGCCCTCACCTACTGCTGGGAAAGCCATAAAATCAGGCTTGCTTGGTATTCACACACAAACACACATTCACAGCAGACATATTCAACCTATTTGTTATTTAATGCACAATTATTATTATTTTCTTTAACATTATGTCTTAATTTATAAAGATCACACAGTGGCTTTCAGCACTAAATACATCACCCTGATGGATGCACATGGAACATTCACCCAATTTACATCTAAACATCATTTGCTGCATGCTTTAGAGCTTCACTTTTGGCTGTGATAAGGGCTCCCTGGGGCCACCAGGCTGAGACTGAGAGACGACGGGGCCCGAAGGCTGATTTAGGGCCCGAAGGAGACAGACAGGGGCCTGGCCAGGAGCCAGTCTCCTTACAGCAGTGGGTAGCGGCAGCCATGTTAATATACTGTCTACAGGCTGTAAGAGGAATGCAGAGGGAGGAGAGGAGGAGGACAGCCAGAGTCGGAGAGTCTACATTCATCACTGATAACAAAATTTAATTAAACTCAAAACACAGAGCGGGTTGGACAGGTAGGACTTTCCCCACAAAGGCTGTCAAAAAAATAATTAAATAAAAGAACAAAAACAAGATAAAGTAAATATAAAGAGAGAATAACATAATACACTGCAAGAGGAACTGAAAAAAGAAAACAACACAGTAAAAAAGACAAAGAGAAAAAAAGTTAAATAATATGAGAACAATGCACAAAAATAAAGTCAAGATTAAAGACAAGAGGAGACAAGGAAAATGAAAAGGGGGGAGTGGAAAGAAAGGAGAGACAGATAAAGGAAAAGATGAAAAAAAACAGAAAATAAAGAACTATATAAAATACATTTATAAAGATAAATAATAAAATCCAGGAGACAGAAAACATTAAAGAAAGAAGATAAAGAATAGAAAAAAGAATGGATTGGGAATGTGGGGAAAAAAGTCAAGAAAAGGAAAGAAAAAAAAAGGAAAAGAAAACAATAAATGGAAAAGTGAGAAGCTGAGATTCATACCGTAGACCCAGCCGATGGCCAGAGACTGGAAGATGGAGAGCAGCAGCAGGCTGGCTCCACTGCAGGAGAAATGGTCATAGATCTGGAACACATACAGACCACCCTGCACACAGGACGGAAAAAACACTTCTTAGATCCATATCATTATAAACACAACCCCTGGAGGAGCATCCAAAACGTGACGTACCGGCGTGACCATGACCAGCCCGATCAGGAAGCAGACCACGCAGACAAACAGCAGCAGCAGCTCTCTGCGGCTGCCCCGTCGGATCAGATGTGGGTACAGGTCTGTGACTGAGGTCATCAGGGCCTCCAGACTCACAAACTGAGTGAAAGTCCAGGTCACATTGTGCAATGTCAGCTTTAAGTGATGATACACAATGCAAATCCAAAGCAAACACCAGACTCAGTGTGTACCTGCGTGTCCAGTCCCAGCATGATGATCATGAGGAAGAAGCAGACGGCCCAGAGCTGGGGCAGAGGCATCATGGCTACAGCTCGTGGGTAGGCGATGAAGGCAAGACCAGGCCCTGTAAGGACATGAATACAACAAATCAGTGACCAACTCAGTGACAGTGTTTAAAAACTAGTCTTTAATCTCACTTAAACGGACATATGCATTCACACAGGTGAGCACAGGTGAGTGAGGGGTGGGAAATAAGTCAGTTTTAGATGCATGACGATGCAAACATGGATGATTCTGAATTGATGTACAAATGTTAAAATATACTTCACCTGTAAATTACTGACACAATGTTGAGGCAGAACTAAAAAAACAAAACAAAAAAACACCTGTGGCATATCACAAACAACATGGCGGAGCGTGAAATCCGGCCGGCTCCCTCTGCATTAATAGCTAGCGTGTGGAAGTTCTTCAGCTTCTACGGGGGGGCTTTGTTTGCTTGGAAAGTTCGGTATGTTTGGGAAGGTGTGGATGAGCAAATAAAGCTCAAGTGGATCAAAGAAGCGAACTCTGATCCACCTATAAACATAGCTCTCAGCTAGCTTCAAATACAGGAAGCTGGACTACAACTTATTATATTGTCTTTTTTTCTTTTTCTTTGTGGCAAAATCTCTGCACGGCAGAGATCTGGCACAGTGCCGGAATATTTTAAGCCCAGCAATATTGTTTTGAGCCTCTTGAAATCAGATAATCATAAAAAAAACCCAACACAAAACCAAAAAACGAGTCTAACCTGACTGGGCCACCGTAGCTATGTCCACGCCTTGCTCTTCAGCCATGAAGCCGAGCACAGAGAAGATGGCAAAACCTGCCAGGAAACTGGTGGCGCTGTTCAGGAGGCACAGCATGAAAGAATCCCTGAAACAAACAGATTGATGCAATTAAACAGCGATTAATGCAAGTAAATGTGGAGAAATGTCAAACTGAACCACTTGTATTGAAAATGCCCTTTAGAAAACTAGAAACAAAAGAGGTCTCAAGAGTCAAGTGCTTGGCTCAGTCTGTAAGTGTGTGTGTGAGTCTGAGACTGTGGGAAACATGGCAGCAAGGGCTTTTCTTTAAGGTGTGGCTGTAACAGCGTGTTTTCTCTGTCCATTCCAGCCATTCCTTCTGGAAGCCATCTGACCAGTGGAAGCTTCCATCTTACATTACAGTGACTATGATTTTGTCTGGAGGAAAGTGAGAAGCTGTGTGGCTGGGATTGCTTTTTGTACATTTTGTGTGTGTCTGTGTGACAAAGTGTCTCACTTATAGCAGTCATTGTTGTATTTGTTGTAACTGCCCAGCGCTGTGAGACTTCCCAAACAGATTCCATAAGAGAAAAAAATCTGGGTGCCTGCATCCATCCATACCTACAGAGAGAGACAGAAACAAAGAGCAGGAGGGGAAAAGGAAAGGACAGATGAGTGGTGACGGGAGCCAAAGGATCTTATCTGTCTGCTCTTTGGCTGCCTTTTTACACAATTAAAGGGGATTTAACCTGAAAAATCCACTTTTTTAGCCCTAAAATACATGTTTTTGTACATTATTAGTGTTTATCAATGTAGAAAATTGAAATACATTCTTTCTGGTGCTGTTTATATATCTTTATTATCTTTTTGGGTTATATTTTTCAGCCTGTTTAGTTTTCTCTATTGTCTGTTACGTTTTCTTATCT
>CM047998.1:16152761-16165282 GCA_026261665.1 Melanotaenia duboulayi
GGATATAACTGTACTGTATGCTAACTTTTGGTAGTGTGGAAAAGGTAGTGTTGGGGGTGGGGGGACAACAGCTGGTAAAGACTGCATGACATGATGAAAAATACATGGAAGTGTATGGGGAACTTATCAGTGAGGGAAGAACAGAAAGGCAGAGAGGAAGACTCGAATATGTAAGGCTGGACGGACACGTTTTCTGTTGTTGACATCGCTAATAAACTTGCCAATAAAACGTTTCTCTACCGGTAGATAATCGCATCGCTGCTATCAAACTACAAATATGACCAAATTGGGTGGAGTGAAACTCTCTGCGACCTGGAGGGAGGCGGGGCATGACATGTCTTATTCACATTTAAAAAGACTGCACCAAAACGAGTCGCTCTAAAGACGCAGCTCATAACAGGTGTTTACAAGGGGTGTGTGGAGCTAGAATAACCAGGAATTCAGACCAAAGCATTGCAGTTCTACTTTATATAGACCATAAATTAATGATTTCCATGTGAAAAGGAATGATTTAAAAGGATGATATGTCTACTTTAAAATAATCCTGTTTATTCCAGATGTGTCAGCCATCAACAAGCCCTACCAACTGCACTGACAACACCTACTCACCTGAGAGTGTGCCTCCCTACCTAAAGGTGCTGCCATTCCTAAAAGAACAACTAGAACATCTTTTTGCTTCTTGACATGACTTTTAAAACTCTCCGTCATTGGAAGACGATGTGCATTTGTGTTTTTCCACCTGTGGGTCAGCAAGACGGGTATGGTTGGGTTTGAGGTAGTAGATTATTCCCTGGGTCGCTCCAGGCAGGGTGGCACCTCGTACCAGCAGCACAAACAACATCACATATGGGAAAGTGGCCGTCAGGTACACCACCTAGAGTGTACACAAAAGCAGAGGGTTGTGGTTAGGAAAGATGTGACCGCGATGTCCTCAAGTAGGGTTAGGTACTAAAAGAGGGAAGCCTGGAAAGTCCTAAAACCTGTTGACGAATAGAGGAAGTGACACAGCAAACGGCAAAGTTTTTTAAATTACTGCAGTGCACAGTCCCTTATTTCATCTCCACAGGAGATTTATGCTCACTTCTGACTTCAGTACACCTCAGAGTTCTGTTATTTCATGACTTTTTTCAATAAAAATAATAAAACATGGCTCGAATTTTACATTATTAACCTCTTCTCCACAAGGCCCAATTTCTGCTTCCTGTCCAAACAGACACAACCAAAATATCTTCACATTAAATCCACCTCATAATTTCAATGAAGGTCCAGAAAGAAATAAAGCCCAGGATAGTATGTCACAGGAAGAGTAAAGATCTTTGTAATCAGCAGAGTTTCTGTCTTCATTTGACACCTTGTTTGTGTGAAAAAATTAGCAGAAGTTGACAGATCTGTTATGTTTTTTGTTAGTCCAATATAACTCTTTGGGGTTTGAGTTGTGTTTGGTTCAGATGCCAATGCTTGGTAGAGTCTTTTAGCGGAGTTTCTCCCTGTGATTTTGGTATGCTACATGTTAGGATTGCTGCTTTACTAAATGAAATTACTTAGCTGAAAAGCCCTGTGGTAACAAATAAGCTAGATTTAGCAAGATATGCTAACTCAAAAACATACTTCAGGAGCTACAAATACACGTCTAATGTATATTGAGTTGGGAAGTAAGAAAGAGTCAGGTTCAACATAGAAATCCAGTCCGTTTTCAAAATAAAACTGCTTGTGAGGACTCAGAAACACATGTCATGCTACTACATCCGCATAGAGAAATGATGGAGCTTCAGCATTTGAAAAACCAGGTGTTATATGAAAACAGCACAGAGGAGTAGCTGCAGGGGGGTTTGGAGAGACGTTAGGTCTGGAAAAGGTGCGTGTCAAACCTTAGCGGACCTACACAGACCAAACGGTGAGTGACGCTGTAACCGACCTTATACAGACACTGCGTAAATATAATTCCAGATTTTCTTTGATGGATAATAAACCTTGTTCTTAGTTTAACCAATCACCGTTGAGCTCTGAAATCTGATCTAAACTGGAGGCGTCTGAGGCTAAACACAACTCAAGAGGTGGAGGTTGCGGACAATTTTGATGCGCATGCATTATTATGATCTCACTCACCAATAAAGGTTATTGGTAATCCATTGGTCAACGTTTAGCTA
Organism: Melanotaenia duboulayi; assembly: GCA_026261665.1. Lineage (NCBI taxonomy): Eukaryota > Metazoa > Chordata > Actinopteri > Atheriniformes > Melanotaeniidae > Melanotaenia > Melanotaenia duboulayi. The sequence continues at coordinate 16,154,909 of CM047998.1, forward strand.
GCTTCTGTGGAGACAAACCACCTGCATTTCTAGTAAGATTTCAATGACTGAAACAGAAAATCTCCAGAATCGATTACGCCTGTGTTATCTCTGCTCACCTTTCCCGTGGACTTCACTCCCTTCCAGACACAGAAGTAGCAGACGAGCCAGACGGCGGCCAGACATAGAGCCAGCTTCCAGCTGACTGGACCCAGCTCGTCTAAAGTGCCCGACAGGCGGAGCACCTCCCGTCTAAAAGAGACACATGAACGCAGCTGTTAATGCCGGACACGTGGGATCCCGTAAGGCATCATCAGTACAGCTTTTGCACTCACTCCCAGAACTCCATGACAGGGGAGGTGGCGTTCTCAGGCAGGCTGCTCGCGTTGGCTGTCTGGTTGTTGTGGTTGAACAAGACACAGGAATCTGCAGAAAGCATAAACTTCTTAAAGGTTGTTCATGGCAGCCTCAATATGCACGTCATTAGCTTCTGACTTTACTGACTTGTGTTCCAGGTGTTGTTGCAGTGCGACCATGGTAGCTCCGACTGGAAGCTGTAAGCCAGGTAGAAGAGAGCCCAGGCCAGGATGACTATGTAATACACACAACCATGCAGGATCATCACCTGGCTGGCATAGCCGAGGCCTGTAGAGACATGAGAAAATGCAGAAAGGCATATATGGGGGGTGATGACTTACAAAAGCAGATCATATCTTCAACTGATATATGGAGAGTTGCATAAACACACAAACAAACCTCAAACCCATGCAAATGCATCCTATGATCAGCTCCAAGTCACTTGAGCATCAGATGAAAGCATCCTTTTGCCGAGACACTTGACCCGCAGCCCACACCTTGTATGATCTTCTTTAGCAGTGAATGATTGTCTTATGAGGTCTTGAGTGGGTTACAAAGAGGAGCCTGTTCGCCTTGACAAATAGATGTTTGTGGTGTCTGCTAATGAAATTCAGGCCTTTAATCTGATGATGGTGGGCTAAATATGCAAACCAGAGAGGAATTCCTAAAGAAGCATCTCTTTGTCTAAGTTCATACAGCTGGCAATTTGTCTGGTATCCTGTATGTGTTGCAAAACATCAAAAGAAGAGAAGCTGTGAAGATGCATGCATGCGTGTGAGCATCTCCTGGGCTGCATGGATTCCTCGAGAGGACAATTTACTTTCAAAAAGCTTGAAATTATGAAGCTACAGTAAAGACAAAAATAAATAAATGAAAGAGTTGCGGTTTTTGCTTCAGCAATAAAAGTTCAATTGGCCGACCCACTTACATTATCTGCAACATGTTAATGGACATTTACATTAACCAGTGAGTCATTCCCATAAACAAATACAGCCTGGAAACTGATGGGTCGAAGTCCTTTTCCTGTCCTTAACTGTGTGGGTTGATCAGGTTTACATTCAGAAAAGTAAACAGGTTTTGTACAGGCCAAATCCTACTATTCCAGGGTTTGATGAGTTAAACCCACCTTACCCACCTTTGTGACTATTTGGATCCTTTGACAAACTTAAGTAAGCAAAGAGGGTTAAAAGTCTCATAAACTGAATCATGGTGACCAATTTCCCCATCGTTTCAATGGTGTAATTCTTAACCATGACTTCTTGTTTTGATGAAAACAGGTGGCGCTTACATTTGCACTTTGCTCTGTTGGGATATATTAATACACCGAGTGTTTACACTGAAGTATGTATTGTTAGGGGCAAAGGAAGGCTTTAAATGCTTGCACCAGGATTGAATAGTAAGAGAGAAAGTGGATGGAAGGTAGAAAAACAGTGAGAAAGATGCATAAAAAAAGCATCAAACTAAAGGATGCTACTACTTTCCAATTCAACATCAGCAGTACTCTGTAAAAGGGTCAAGCTACCCATAATTTCTTTAGATATGAGCAGAAAAACCGAGAATAGGCACATACATTTACTTAAACAACTACAAACACTTTGAAAGTCCAATATTTGCTGTGGACGCTTCTACTCTTCATCCTGAACCCTCTTGAACAAGCTTCCTTTTAGGAAAGTTCTTCAGGAATAGCTTTCCAGGCTTCTTAAGACTTTCCAAAGCTTTTCTTTTCATATTGCCTTTTGTTCTGTTCTCTGTCCAGATAATCCCACACTGCTTTAATAATGATGTGATCATGACTCGGGGGAGGATTCAGTGGAATGCTGAAATATTCCAGTTTTTATAGTTCTTTGAGAATGACTTTATTGGTGAAAAAATCCTATTTTCTGTCTTTCAAAATGTGTTATTTGGATACACATAAAGAAATAAGAACAAATTGTGTGTGTGTGTGATGGAGTGCATAAAACAAAACTGTAACGTGATGCTCCAGTCTGGAACACAAAGTTGTGAAGTGTTTTTAAGCCTCAGGATGCAGCTGGGAAAGGACAGCTCCAGGAATGTACATTATAAATATCACTTTACCATCAAAACAAGCCAGAAACACATTTTTTAAAAGGTGCGTAAACGCTAAATAGATACAAGGATTAGACCAAAAATAAGTGAAATCGTCTAAAGAAAAACTTAAAAGGATCCTCTGAAAGCTTGGAAAACAGTTGCAAAGCCCACAAGTTGGCTGTTTGGAAGCAAAATATAGAGAAACAAGAGGTAGTTCAATAATTTTGAGGACTTTTACACAGTACTGTGTATCGAACTTTTCCTTAAAAGTGAATAAGGCTTATCATCCTCTCCAACGCCTGCAGTGTGTTCAAGCAGAAAAGTTCATCATCACAAATATTACCGAAATATGTGTTGTCTAAAGCATGTGCTTTTGCAAAACATGTGCCCCATTATGCTGCCGTTGCTCGCTTTTGCTCATTCTTACCGGCCAAACGGGAGGCATATGAGCAGCATATGAGTGTGTCTAGTCAAATTGCATGCCGACCTTGCTGGAAATCAGCTGATTGATGTAAGCATCACATATTAATGCTCTTGATTGCTGCTTCCTGAGCTCCTAAAGTCAGGAAGGTGATTCAGAGTACTTTTGGCTAAAGGTGCCTTTAAAATACTCTTTATTCCAAAACCTAGTGGCATTTTTAACTCAGAGTCATCAATCCACAGAGGTTGATTTGAACTGCTGGACATTCAGTTTTTACCTCTTTTTATTTTTACCTTTAAAATTTATTAATAAATGCATTTTATCTTATTGCACCTGTGTGTCTTCTACTGTGTGTTGGTGAGCTGAGGACAATTTTACACCTCGGTGGACAATAAACATTTAATCCAGTCTATTAGTCTTTATCACACATCCATATATCAATTAGGCTTTATGAGCTCCACTCATAAACACAATGAAGGAGCAACAACCAAGTAAAAACAACAGAAATGTGAATAATTCGTACGTCATTGGGACCTTGTAATTTAATTTTTGTACTTGCATATGATAGGTAATTGAGTTTTACACAAACCACTTTAACACACCATAACTGATTTTTTCATTTTTTGGTCAAATTATTTATGAATGAAAAAGACGCTATAAACCAAACATTATGCAGCTGCGCCATCAGTGACCTAATATAGTCTGCTGATGACATAACAAAATGAGATTACCTCCAAATAATGGGCAAATAGTCCTCCAGGCACTGACCCCTCCCAGGCTGGTGTACTGTCCCAGAGAGGTCTCCAGGAGGAATAGGGGGATGCCGCACAACACCAAGAACAACAGGTAGGGTACAAAGAAAACGCCTGGACGCAAACAAATACCGTGCTTGTAAACTCAAATTAAATGCAAGAAAACACACAAAAAACACAACTCTTTTCTCTCTTTACCTCCTCCGTTTTTGTAGCAGAGGTAGGGAAACCTCCAAACGTTGCCTAGTCCGATGATCTGCCCGGCTACAGCCAGGAGGAACTCAGCCTTGCTGGCCCACTGGCCTCGGGCATGCAGGCCGTCTCCGGGGGCTTCTTTCCCACTGGGGAGGCGTCCTTGGTGGAACTTATTTACTGGCTGCTCAGCCTGCGGTGAAGGCAGTCGGTCGACCATCGCTGGTTCTGGCAGGGACACACACACACCCCTGAAAAAGAAAAGCGTTAAAAATGAAAATAAATAATGTAATAGGCCACGGAAGTTGAAAAATAAGAGTATAGTGAGTGTGACGCACTCACATCTTCACAGCTGAAACAGAATAAAATGACTGTTGGTTTGGCTGCCTCACTTATCTCAGATGTGTGTCTCAAGGACACCTAATGTGGGTGTGCATCCTTTATCTGCAGCCTGCAGGACGGCCGATGGATAAATCAGTCGATTTTAACCTAAACATCTGGCTGTGAACCATTTCCTCAGTAAAACTGTTTCATAAGAATATGAAAAGCCCAAACTTATAACATTAAATTATTTGGTTTACATATTTTTAGTCTGCATAGGATATCTTTTTATGCTTTATTTGATGCTTTTATCGAACCAAAAAGATGGTAAAATAGAACTAAATATTCATTTTACTTGTCATAATATGGCAATTTCTATTATTCTGACTATTTTAACATTTTTTCATGTAGTTTTGTTGGAACAAAACTTATAGCTTACCCAGTGTTTTGTTTTTTAAATGAAGTGCAGCCTTACAGAAAGGTTATGCCACTCTTATCTGCAAACACAGTGTCTCAGAGAAACTTCTGTCATTGTCACATGACCTCAGACCAACTCCTTTTCTCATCCTTCCTGTGCACCGTCTAATCACGTGACCACACAAGGCTGACATAACCGCTACGCGTCAGCTTTTGTAACTGACTTTACACCACACCTGTAATAGTGAAAGCAGAGGATAAATGCTGCATTACAGCACGCGCGTTGTACGTCTAAACGTCCGACTGTCTCTCTTCCTACTCACGCACATGTGACTGTCATGTAACGGTACGATTTGGGCGCGGGAGAGGCGTTTATAAGTCTCAGGATGCTCCTCGGTTGCTGAATTACGTCATTTATTTTAGAGTGTAAAGTAATATTCATTTTGTATGTCGTTTAAAACGATAAAAACCGCAGAGAAATCAACATGTCATTGCCTACCTCTGCGTCTGCTGTACGTCTCCACGTCGCGACCACCCCCCTGTGAGCGAGTGGAAATGGTCTACTCCAGGCTGGAGCAGCTGTGTGCGCGGATGCCGGCTGGTTGGTGTGACTTGTACCGAATTGTATCCAGAGGAATGGATGCTTACTAGCAATAAACAGGTTACAGAATCAACCGCATAGCATCATGGGTAAATATTTTTTTCCCCAATTGTGTTACAAAACATTAAAGGTGCCGCACATTCGCCTCTCTCTCTCTCTCTCTCTCTCTCTCTCTCTCTCTCTCTCTCTCTCTCTCTCTTTCTCTTTTAACCATGCATTTGGTTCCTGTCACCTGAACCTGTTTGTGTACGTTTGTTCAACCAAGTTAATGAACGTCTTTCTTGCAAGTTTGGTCGGTTCCCCTCTCAACTACGGCAATTATGCATAAAGAAATAACATGAAAGTCAGTTTTGTAATGATGATGAAGAGATGATGATGATTTATTATGTATTGCACATTATATTCCAGTAAGAAGGATAAATACATTGGCGAGCTGCATCAGAAGAATAAATACATATTTTTAATGCACAAAAAATAATGAATAATGTCTTTTAAAATTTGCAGACATAATTTATGTGTTGATTTGTAAGTAGAAACTGCTGTTGTTCATCTGAATACAACTTTTTTTCTTTACTTTTATATACATAGCACTTCCTTTATAATATTTTGCCATGCTATTTTCTATATTTTATGAAAGGAAAAACTAAATCAATTCACACATAAAAAAGTGTTCATCATCTGGACTCACTTTACCTAATTGTTTAACATCTACATGCTTCCATTAGCTAAAAACAAAATATATCTTATCACAATTATGCTGATGGTGATCTAAAAAAAATTCTCAGATCTTTACACTGGCTTCCTGTGCGCCAAATAATTGATTTAATAATTTTGCTGTTGGTGTACAAGGCCCTGAATTGTTCTGGTCCAAAATTTATATTTGATCTGCTGATACAATATGAGCCACGAGACATCTAAGATCACCTGGGTCAAGTCTGCTTTCCATCTCGTCAGTTAAAAATAAACAGGGAGAATCAGTTTTTGGAGTAAGTTTGGAGTCTTTTGGTGGCTGTCATGATGGTAATCATTGAAATTGTTGGTGGACACCAGCAGTGAGGGATCCCGTTAAACTAAAGAAGACGTCCTATTGGGCCTTTTTGGCCTGTGGTTCTCTGGAGGCAGCTGATAGGTATTAGCAGGCTAAGTGGAGCACCTCCTTGGTTCCTATCCTCAAGAATTTGAGACTATTGAACCTCAATGACTACCATCCAGTGGCCTTCACATCACATGTGATGAAAGTGCTGGAAAGGCTGGTCTTGGCAAACCTAGGACCGCAGGTGAAGGATATGCTGGACCCTCTGCAATTTGCCTACCAGCCCCATTTGAGTGTTGGCGATGCAGTCATCTACTTGCTGCAGAGAGACTATTTGCATCTGGATTGGGGTGGCAGCACTGTGAGAATAACTTTCTTCCTCAGGATTGAGTCCTTGCTTTTTGCAAATGAGGTGGTTCTGTTGGCTTCATCAGGTTGTGATCTCCAGCTTTGGCTGGAGAGATTCATAGCAGAGTGTGAACTTGGGATGAGAGTTGGGATGAGAATCAGCACCTCCAAGTCCGAGGCCATGGTCCTCAGCCGGAAAAGGTTGGAGTGTTCTCTCCAGGTCAGGAATGGGGTCCTACCCAAATGGAGGAGTTCAAGTACCTCAAGGTCGTGTTCAAGAGTGATGGATGGATAGAGCCGGAGATCAACAGGTGGATCGGTGCAGGGTCTGTGGTGATGCCTACACTGCATCAGTCTGTTGTGGTGAAGACAGAGCTGAGCCAGAAGGCAAAGTTCTTGCTTTACCAGTTCATCTATGTTCCTACCCTCACCTATGGTCACGAGCTGTGGATAATGAGCGAAAGAAGAATGCAAATACAAGCGGCCGAAATGGGTTTCCTCTACAGGGTGGCCGGGCTCTCCCTTAGAGATAGGGTGAAAATTTCAAACATCTAGGAGGGTGGTTAGCACTGCAGCCTCACAGCAGCTTGGTTCGAGCCTTGGCTCGGGGGAGGTTTGGACAGTGGCCTTTCTGTGTGGAGTTTGCATGTTGGTAATTCTAAAAAAATTTCTCACTGTGAGTGATTGCTTGTCTTTCTATGTCAGCCCTGCGATGGACTGGCAACCTGTCCAGGGTGTACCCTGCCTCTTGCCTGTTAATTGCTGGAAAAGGCTCCAACTGTCCTGCAACCTTTATTAGATGAAGGGATACAAAAAATGAATGAAAGTTTCTTTTTATTGTATTTTATTCTTTTTAATTTGAATTCATTTATTCTATTTTTAATGGACTTTTAATGTTCCTTTGGCACCTCGCTTTTAAAGTTTTATGTAAAGTAATACTTTCTAAAAAATGGTATAGCTGCTTCGATCTGGGCCAAATATTGACTTATTAAACTAGTATTTGTCCACTGATAGAGGAGGTTTAAGGTAGATGGAGCCTGTTACTGTCTCCTGGGGCTAGAACTGACCAAACTAACTAAGGCTCTGTTCCCACTATAGGCAAAAGTGGCTCAAATCTGACTCGTTTTGCCCATATGTGATCCATCAGATCTTTTTATTCCAATCAGAACAGATCAGATCTTTTAAAATCCGACCCAGCCCAATTTCTTCTGTGGTGCTAAGTCAGATACATATCCAATCTTTTTCAAAGCGACCTCAGTGTGAACTGTCATATCGCATTTAATCCGACTTTTACGTCATTGAAGTGAGACAGAAATCCACACGTACTGCCGTAAAGAGGTAGCAGCCACTGAAAAAGGTTTGTGGCCCTTTTTTCCCCCTCAATTTCTTTCTTCCCCTCATCAGTTGGTCATAATGTCGTCGGTTTGACTGGTCAAGAACCTCTACACAAACCCGTGTAGCGTCCATATTTACTTTGGTACAGTGCGCTGTGTGACATAATGTTTTTGCTGTGCATGCAGGTCACTTTAGGACCATGTACAGTTCACACTAAAGTGTGATGGAGGTGGCATTTAAATGATAATGTGCATCATGCAAAAAATCGGATTTCAGCAAAAGATCGGAGTTGAGTATTAATGTTCACACCTGCAGTGTGAAAGTAGTTTAATTCTCTCTCCTCAAAAGAGCTGAACTTTAGGACACCTGGAAGGGAAGTATAGCTAAAGAAAAAACCCATTAAATGCTGGCAGAGATCCTCGTCATATTATATAGTTAAGAAATGGCATTGCTCTAGTTTTGGAGAAAAACAGGACATCCTGTTCTGTTATCCTTTCTGCTTGTCAGACGTTTATGGTTATATTGATAAAGGTTAAGATTAGATGGTGCTTAATGTATCTGTACAGTCATCAGCACAGACAAACATTACGGGAAAACAAGATTAAGAATGTGTACACTTTACAGCCTTTGGCCCACATTCCTCCATACTGGGAGAAAAGTTAAACATTTTGAACATAATTCAAGGTGGTTTCATAATATTTCTAAATGAATGCAGATTTGTAGCATTGATTGTATAACAAAAAAGAACTTAAATTTTCACAGTAGCAGCTTCTTCATTCATAAATTGTGTAATATTATATAAAAAAATATAAATTGCAAATACTTTCTTTCCTATGAAAGTATCTAAACCTCAAAACCAGTATACTTTCAGCTTTTGAGAAGGAAAAGAAACTAGAAAAAACCTAAAGAATTCAGTACACTCAACAACATAATGGTACCTTACAAGTGCAACTCTGACATCTATTAAGCTAGAGAGGAGATTTACTGCATTGTGAGAAGAAAACAATTGCCCTGTACAGTTTAAGCCTGCAATTAAGCTCCAATACAAATTTATGTCAGAATTTACTCCACACTCGTTCATTAGTTGGAGGACATTCCACAATCAAGAAGTCAAGGGTCAAGAGTCAGGAAGTGGTAAAATGTCTTGCAACCATATACAATGTGCAAATTCCTCAGCCATAAGTATGCACTCCACATGCAGCCTCTCTAAATGCAAATGCTTTACTTCCCAGGGGTCAAATAAAGCTCCAACATTAAGGGTCTTTTAATACAGTCGCCATTGTTCTGCCCTGACAAACCTGTGGCCTCTGTAAATGTGCTGCCATGACATGTAACTCAGACCAGGCGTAGCATGCACAGTTTCTGAATGCTTTATGGCTACTTTTATTGGTGTCTGGTACCCAGGGCAGTGGGTCACTGATATACAGTGGTAGGTATTGTGAAACTCCTGCCTCCGTCCTGTGCTACAACTCAAAATGTTTTCAAAACAAGAAGAATAATTGCACAGCTTTAAAAATGTAGAAATTCCACTGCGATTAATCTCTGCTTTGTGTTTTTCCATGTTCGCAATCTGTAAGCATATGTATGTTACTCTGCAGTGCAAAACCCATGCTAACAGTCACATTAAACATGCAGCACAAACAAAGGTTTCAGCACAAGCAATGTAGTAATAATAATAATAATGAGGAAAAAACAGCTTAAGTTTTAGATATGGGTGAAATTTTAGAGAAAGCTGCACTAACCAAGGGGTGTCCATTGGTATAAATCATATTTCATATAGAAATTAAGTGTAGTCATAAATCCCCAAAGGGAAATTGTGTGTAAGTTTTAGAAGGACATTTGATAAGCAAAAGGTGCCACGTTCACTATAAAAATCTTCTGACATAACACCTACAGGAAAGTATCTGCCAACTTTCTTACTGTGAGCCAGTCTGGCTACAGCTAACGGGCCTGTGTAAACACACTCTTTAAGTGAGGTCATTGTGGGTGCATAGTAGTAATATTAGTGGTATGATCTGAAGAGCTTGGGGAACTGGATTTCATCATGAGTGGTGAAATGTCTTCAAGGACAAAAAGAGAAGTCAAAATGCCGTTAATATGTTAGCAAGAGTTCTCAGGATTTAACCCCTATGAGCCCTTTCTCTTAGACCTCTGCTTTTAGATGTCTTTAAATCGTGTACATGAGAAAGAGACTACAATGAGGTGCATTTATATTTCCAGTTATAATCTATTTTAATTTTTTAATAATAATAATAAANAATGAGGTGCATTTATATTTCCAGTTATATACTATTTTAATTTTTTTTTTAATATGCTTAATTTGTTTTTATTATGTGAAGCACTTTGTCTTGCTTTGTGCATGGAAAGCGCTCTATAAATAACATTTGATTTGATTTGATCATTAATTCTGTGAGAGAAATCTCTTCATCATAGCAACCAAATATTGGTAATAAAATAAAACTAAAGTTGAGAGAAATGTCAGTACAAATAAAATAAACACAAAGGAACAATATATTTNGAAATCTCTTCATCATAGCAACCAAATATAGGTAATAAAATAAATTTTGTA
>CM047998.1:16168056-16178644 GCA_026261665.1 Melanotaenia duboulayi
TAATTGAGGATGGCACAAAGCACAAGTTAAATAAGATTTGGGCTTAGCTCAAAAAAACATAGTTTGGCTATCTGTTCTCAAAAACCTTAGGTGTTAAAAGTTAAATCACCTGCTCAAATCCTTTAGTGTTTGGGCTGACTTATACTGGATAGCCATATTCCTCAGAGCGGAAGAAAGGTGCTGCAGTTTCTAACTGTGCACAAGCCAGTAAAACAAAATTAGTAATCAGTGGATGTAACTTCAGGACTGTAAGATATAACAAGTTTCCTTCTGAGCAGTGCTGTCAGCCATCCATTTTAGCTTTTTTAAGGTAATTAATCTATTACCTTAACAATTAAGTCAAACATGCTGGAAGGACCCTAAAATGGTCTTCTTGCCTTGATTGAACCCTTTCAGAGTGGAGGTACTCATGTGGTCAACATCAGACCTCTAACTCCTCATCGCCTTCCCATATTTTGCTTCTCATGTCCTAAATAGGTAAACATTCCTGTGGTTTATCCACCCACCTTCCCTTCAAGTTATATGAAAAACATACCTTGTAAAAGGGGAGTCGTTAAATGTAACATATGGCCTCATGTCCGCAGTGTACAGGCTTCCCCAAGGTTTGTGGCAAGCCAGATAGTCTGATAATCCTTACTGGAAATTTTATGTGAATGGGTTCAGGGGTGGTTGTCCTACATGAGTCTTTTACCCTCAATGGGCAGTCATGTGATGGGTGATGCTTTGGTTTAAATGTGTTATTTTAGTCTGGTCCCTGAAGATTACCAGTTAATTTTCACAGTACTGATCATTTACACTCATATTTAAATATCCAATGTCTCTTCTGTATTCTTAAAAAATGTTGCAAGTGAAGAAAAGTTGATACAATAAACTTTCATGAATGGCCATTTCGACACTTGCCATCATTTCTAGTAGATTTAAAAGGTATTTATGCGGGATAAGTGACTGCTAGTTTGGATCGGCCCCTGTCAAACTCATATTATGAGCACATGCCACTGACATCTGGAAGTGACTTGCATTAGGTAGTGGTTGTTCCTTCTAGGCTTCTGTAGCAATGTGGTCTGCTTTAAACAAACCCTGGTCACCCTTCCACGGATAGTCTGGTTTATTTGGAGTATTGTGAAAACTCATTCGCACTCAGGTGCGGACTAAAGAAGCGAAATCTGGTCCCATTAATGATGAAGGTCTCAATTCACTTTCAAGTGAACCCTGGGGCGGTTTGCTTGCAGTGTGAATGCAAATAAATTGTTCAGTGAAGCAAAAAAAGAAGTAATGTAGGACATGTTGTAGTGTCTGCCTCTCCTGCTGCTCACACTGGACATCTTCAAGTGAAAACTGCATTTGGTTTGAACACCAAAGTAAAGTTTCTTTTTTTTTTGTGCAAATGAGCCATTTTCGGCCCTGGCCAATCAATAAGCTGGATTGTTTTGTTCTTTCTTCTTGGATAGTGGTCATATTGGGAAATATTGCCTGTAGCGAGCAGATGTTGTAACTGCATGACGTTGTCGGGTCRGTTCACTTGAGTCAAGTGCAGTGTGAAAGCAAACCAAACCAAGGGAAGGTGTGAAAATTTTCGGACCTTAGCCCAGTCGAACGGAGTCCTCCAGACTATCCTAGTGTGAATGCAGACATAATGGAGAAGCAAGAAGGGAGACCCAGGAAGAGTTTGAATGTAAAGTAGTCTTACAAGATGTAGAGGATGCAGAGGATGATGTTTTCTAATTAAACATTACAAAGGAAGCCAAGTTAGGTATTTTAGTAACTAGTTCCTATGGTGGAAGGAAACTTGTTTTTTTTCCAGCTGATGGGAAAACATACAACATTTCTGTTATATCACAGATTTTATGCTATTTATATTTCAGCACCAAGCTGGTGGTACCAGCCAAATCTAAACTTGATTATTTCTGCTTATAGGTTAATAAGGATGGGGAAGGAGAACGCAGTTTGAAATGAGCAACCAGGCAGCAGAGAGAGATAAAAACCTCTCTGTCCACAGGTTTGTGATGCTACCCTTCAGTCCCAGATAAGTGCTATAAAACATTTAGCTTAGCGTGACTGCTCAAATGTTAAAAAAATCCACTGACCCCCTCCGTCTAGCCCACTTAACAGGACATATTTGTTTAATGAAAAATTCCAAAGAAAAACTAAATCCATGAGCCATTCAGTCAGAGCAAACAAAGAGTCACCCTTACATGTTGACTATGAATTTTAGATTTTAGTTTACACATCCCAAACCCATCACCAAGAGGTTTAAACTCACACTGAAAAGGTATTTCTGAAAGTCAACAAAATCCACTTCATCCTGGTTTATTTCTAAACATAAAACATTTAAACATGGAATTCCTAAAACCTAAAACGGTCAATCTCATGATTTTTCTCAGCCACAAGTAGCTGTGATCCCACATGGGAGCTGAAGACAGTTATTTAATTTAAAAATACAAAAAGAAAAACACTTTAAAATGACATGAAATATTAAAATTTGATCTACAGGGGAACATCACATGTCCTCCAGATGAACTTACCTCTGTTTGTGGATGTGGATTCTACCTGAGCCCTCAAGTTGGTGCCTTAATGAGCTGGATTAATTAAGACCTTGCTCCTCCTGATCATTTCACAGAAAAAAGCGAGTCCAAACCTGCTTCTCCCTCGCTCGTTCAGCCTTTGCCTTTGTCTCAGGCAAATATGGGAGAGCTCAGTAAACCTAGATTCCTGTTGTTCACTGGGCCTGAGGCTAAGGGTTGAACGATCATATCATTGGACTCGTTTAAGTCTGGATGCTGCACTCATGAGGACTAGTTTCTCTTTACATGGCCCCGACCCTGAAGCAAGACAAACAGTAGATTTTCTTTGTAACTGCTAGTGTGACAACCAGAAAGCTAAATTTAACACCCCAATTAGAATTTCACAATGTATTAACAAAGGTTGCCAGCCTAAAATTCGATATGTGGAAACTTGCATCAAACAATGCTGTACAGAATGACAGAGAATATGGATGTTAAATAAAGCTTTTAGCTAGCAAGTCAACTGTACAGTAATTAATCCATCTGATTTGGCTGGGCCCTCACACTCTGGACTGAGACTGCCCCAGGGAGGAATGCAGCAATGGATTATCCTAAAGCCCCCTTCAACCATGACTGCCGGCAAACAGAAAGACTGCTTTTTCCCACCTGTGTGAAGAATTAAAAAATATGAAGGGAACTCTGTGGGAATCTAACTTTGTAGGCAAGATGATGAATTAACTAGATGGAGGCTGCTACTTCCAGCCTAGAAGTTTAATAATTAGATTAATAACAAGACTATAACTCCACATACCTCCACTGTTGTGCACATAACAAAGTGGCAGGGTACCTCTGAAGTAATTATATCATTACAGGCCACTGCTTCCATTATAACCTGATTTGATTATATCGTTACTTGACTTTTTGCTGACTTGGCAGCTCTGGTTGGCAAGGTTTTAATAGACAACATTTTCATACACTTGGATGGAAAGAAAACTTAAGGTCAAGCACCAATATTCAGGAAGCTTAAAGGGTAACATAGCTCTGTTTGGGATTTGATGAACATGGTCAGCAACAGTACTTGGGTAGGTTGTTAAGTTTAAACCATGCCACAGTGGTACAAAGTAGTCCAATGTGTGCCAACAAATTATGCCCAACACCATTACACTATCAGAAACCTGAACCATTAACCATAAGAAATCATACAAACCATTTGTGAGAGCAGCCTTGCTGCAGCTAATTTAGTGAGTGTTGAAATAACCTTGTGGTTATTTCATGTCTTTCTGTGAGATCAGGTTAACCATTAATACAAGGTAGGACAGAGCCATGCTCTCATGTTGTTGCCAAATTCTGATCCTAACATCTTAATGTGCAGCTGAAATGGTGATTCTTGGGACCATCTGCTTCAAGGATGGACATGTGTATTCAGATGCTACTCTGCATACTTTGATTGTAACCAGTGGTTATTTGAGTTCCTGTTGCCTTTCTATCATTTCTAACCAGTTCGTCCATTCTCCTTTGACATTAACCAGGCATTTAAAAAAAAAAAAAAAAAAAAAACCTGCTGCGAACTGGATATTTTTCTTTTTCCGACCATTCTCTGTAACCCTGGAGATGGTTGTGTGTGAAAATCCCAATGGATCAGCAGATTCTGAAATACTAAGCCCAACAACCATGCCCCGTTCAAAGTCACTTCAGAATCCCCTTTCTTCTTCAATCTGATGCTCAGTTTGAACTCAACAAGGTGATTTGATCATGTCTACAATCCTAAATGAGTTGCTGCCATTGTAATTGGCTGATTAGCCAGAGTTAACCACTAATCCACTAATGCTTCTTGTGAGATAAAGACAACTTAAACTTGAGAAATTGGCACTGTGTCACTACAAGACTAGATGCAGAAATATAACAGCAAAAATTCAATTTCTCACTTTTACTCATTTTTAAATGTTTTCGTAGCATTTCCAATACTCACAGCATCTTAGTTCTCCTGCAGCTCCTTCTATTTTTCCAACATGGCTACTTGCCCAACATGAACCAGCTTCCAAAAAATTGGCAGTTACGACAACATCATAGCTGCACTTTTATGGCGTCCATTTTGGCACACACTGTTGTTCAAAAAGGAGAACAGCATCCCTGGACCAAACATTACAGTGAAATAAATGATGATGGCTTTTGTGACGCAATGCAACATCATTAATAGATAGAAAGTTCCACACTGGTTCCGCTACTAGTTTTCTACAGCAGCTTCTCCATTTTCTATGAACTTATTTATTTATTAACAGGTATTTAACCTGTTAAATGCACACTGGAAACAACATGTTTATATATATATTTTCTTTTTTCAGTGGTCTTGCAGCATCCTGTTTACAAATACAGTAAATAGTTAATTGTTGGCAATGACAACTATCAGTCATTTAGGTAACAATAGAATCACGGTTCCATATTAATGTTTATTGATTTCAGTGATGAACATAGAGAGCNCATATTAATGTTTATTGATTTCAGTGATGCACATATAGAGAGATGTGAGTTGATGAGAGCTGGCTGAGGGTTGGAGTGTTAATAAAGTTACAACTAAGAAGAACCCACAGAGGAGTTTTATTGTACATTCTGTGGTGTTTAATTAAAGAGATAACAGAATTAAACATGATGGCAACAGTATAAGAATTCACATCTGCGAAGGAAAAGTTACTAGTTAGCTAATCAACAAGAATACATTGGAGGGCTAGAACTGGAAAACATCACTGCAGGTGAGCAGAGGAAGTAGCTGACAGCAGGATGGAGAGATTAAAATCTCCAGCAATGCTGACGATAGACTCCAGAAACGTGGTGAAGGTGTGGAAAAGCTGGAAGGAGGCTATTGCACAGATTTGAAAATGTTAGCCTGCACATGTCATTTTGGGGACATTAGAGACTCACTCATAAGAGATCATATTGTGTCTGGCACACACAGTTCTGCTACGAGTGAGAGACTGCTCAGAGAGGAGAATTTGACACCGGATAAATGCATGCAAATATACAGAGCTGCAGAGCTGTCTAAGGAGAACAGAAAAGCACTACTGCAGGGGTGGTCAACGTCGGTCCTCAAGAGCCACAATCCTGCAGGTTTTCCATGCATCCCTGCAACAACACACCTGACTCAAATTAAATGGATCCAACAGCCAATAAGGATCTGCACAATGACTCATTAGTTTGAGTCAGGTGTGTTGGTGCAGGGATGCATGGAAAACCTGCAGGATTGTGGCTCTTGAGGACTGACGTTGGCCACCCCTGCACTACAGGGACAGACAGGAGGTTCATGCACTGAAAAGGGTCACAAGGAAGGACAGAAACAGTGAAGTTAACAGTAAATTTTGTGGCAAACCACACGAGAAACACAAGAGCAAATGTCCAGCCTGAAAGAGTAAAAAACATGGGTATAGAAAATCATTTAGCTGAGAAATGCAAATCAAGAGGTGAGAGTAGCAAAAAGTGGAAACGTATAGCTGAAAAACACAGAGAAGGTGCTTGTAATGTACAACAAGACCAAACTGCGTCCAACTGGTAAATGCAGCATCAAGGTCAGAAACCACAAAAACAACAAACTCTGCAGATTTGAGTTTCAGATGGAAGACCAGAATGACGGGATCCCCCAAATGGTTCAGGAATGCTAGTGCAGTATGAGAACATCCTAGTGAAAAATGAACCAAGCTCAATGATGAAAGAATTCAGTTTTGACAATCACTTGACGTTATAACAATGAAACATACAACAGTGTGACTCCAGTGAAACTGCCAAAATGCAGAGTGCTGGTCGCCATGAATGCACCACTTAGAGAGGAACTTGGAGAAACTTGGAGAAAAGAGGAATCGTTACACCTGTGGAGGGAAGCACAGACTGGAAAAGCAGCATGGTTTTGGTGACAAAATCAAATGGAAAGCCAAAGATCTGCATAGATCCAAAACCACTTAATCGAGCACTTAAACGAAGCCACTTTCCTCTCCCAACAATTGATGATATCCTCTGCAAACTGGTTTTTGGCACATCAAACTAGATGACGAGTCAAGTTACCTCGCCACCCTGTTTTGCCTTTACCGTTGACTAAGAATACCAATGGCAATAAGTCCAGCACCAGAAGTCTTCCTAAGGAGGCTCATGATGATGTACTGACCACATGGGAAAGAAAAACACAGGAAGAGGCAAACAAAGACTGACGAAAAGTTGAGACGCTTCTTAAATCGGTGCAGGGAATATCAAACTGAACTTTGATAAGCTCAAACTAGGTAGAAAGGAGGTTCCCTACATTGGTCAACTGGTGACATCAAAAGGGAAAAAGTGCGAGGAGGATTGATTTGCAGAGGCCAACGGATGTCAAAGGTGTTCAGAGACTGGTGGGTATCGTCAACTACCAATCAAAATTCTATGATCACCTGTCAGGTGATTGTGAGATTTTGAGAAAGCTCAAACACAAAGAGAACATGCGGCAGTGGAGTGAAATACATGAATTTGGA
The DNA here is from genome assembly GCA_026261665.1 of Melanotaenia duboulayi. Taxonomy (NCBI): domain Eukaryota; kingdom Metazoa; phylum Chordata; class Actinopteri; order Atheriniformes; family Melanotaeniidae; genus Melanotaenia; species Melanotaenia duboulayi. The sequence goes on from CM047998.1 coordinate 16,175,045, forward strand.
TTTCAAAGACCAAAACATAAATTAAATGCTCAACTTCTGAAGTGCTACAATCAGGAGGAGGAGCTGATACTGCAGCGTGATGCATCGGAAACAGGACTGGGAGCTGCACTGATGAGGAGTGGTAAACCAGTGGTAGGGCACCACAGAGAGAGGACAGGCCGAAATTAAAAAGGAATGTTTGGCCATAGTGTTTTGGATGGAAAAGTACACCTATAACAGAAGACAGGTGACAGTACAGAGCAACCATAAGACCCTAGAGCACAGTCTGCAGGTCAGTGGACCCAAATCAGCAGAGAGAGACACTGCACCCTCATGATATTGTACATCGACCCTGGGCAAATGTAGGAACATATTTGTTTTCTTTTCAGAACAAGGACTACGTGATAACAGTGGATTACTATTCCAACTTTTGGGAGGTGAATTACCTACCTGACACAAAGAGCAGCACAGTCGAAAGACAGCTAAAAGGCCTGTTTTGCCTTAGTTTAAAAGATTCAACAAAAAGTGAGAATTTGAACACAGGACGTCATCCCCGGGATACCCACAAAGCAATGAAAAAGCTGAATCAGCCATGGCTGCAGGACAGGATCCATACTTGGCTATGCTGGACCATCGTAACATGCCAAGTCCAGGTGTAAACACAAGCCCTACACAGAGACTTCTGAGTAGAAGGACGAGAAGCCTTCGTCCAATCACGGACACTCTGCTGGCGCCAGAGATAACATACAACAAACACGAACTGACACACTACAACTGCACTGCCAGGGACATGGATTTGTTTAAAAAAAGGGGGAAGGTGAGAGTTCAACCTTTTGATGCAGGTAAAGTCTGGAAGCCTGCTTTAGACCAGTGAGCCACAGACTGTGTGAAGTAAAGTTAGATGATGGGGGTACACTGAGAAGGAATCAATGCCACTTAAGAAGAATCCATGCCACGCTCACCCCACTTACAAACACAAACAACTGTGACACGTACCCCAAAAGTAGATGGACAGGACCATGCAGGACAGCAAAATCTTGTTGTTACCAGGGCAGGTTGACAGGTTATTTAACCACCTGAAGGACTATACACAGTGATATGATTCTTTAATGTTGGTTGTTGCATAGTTGGGGTTGGTTAAAAAAAAAAGAAAAGAATAAAAAAGCAAGATTAAAAAAGGTAAAAGGGAAGGAAAAATGGACGTTTTGTCATACATTCTGTGGTGTTTAATTAAAGCGGAAACAGAGTGAAACAATTTAAATCATGTCTTTGCCGCTCTTCTCCATTTTTCCTCAAAATTCCTTTTTTATTTTTAAGTTTGGNCAGAGTGAAACAATTTAAATCATGTCTTTCCTCAAAATTCCTTTTTGATTTTTAAGTTTGTTTTCTCTCCTTGTTTTGCTGGTGTGATGCTACAAAGGAGGCTTTGGGGCTTAGCAATGTCAATTTAGATTTAATTCTTGGATTTCACTCACACAAAAGTGGTTTACTTACCTTCTAGATATGTCTCCATAGCACACCTAGTTGGCTGGAGGGTAAACAGTGTTGCATGATGCATGGCTGGCTTTGGTTGCACAAACTGTGGTGGTGGTTCATTTTTAAGTTCCTTATGTTTATTAAGGATGGCAGCGAGATATGCAAGTTTTGATATATTCACATTGATAATGCAAAAATAGTGATTTGGCATCTGGTGAAGGAATTACTGCTTTTAAATGACTGCATTCACAACCACAATACCTAAGTCTACTTTATTTTGACTACTTTATCTTCAGGTCTCAAATATTGCTGGTTTGCTCACATCCAACCTGCCACTCTTGTTTCATCTATGGCACAGGCTCATCAAATCGGACCATCATGCAGATAAAACACAAGTGACACAGATGCAGCCTTCCTCGTTCCACCTATAAACTATAAACACATAGCACCATCAAGCTCATGTTGTTTCATTTATTCTCTTTTATTTTCCTACCAAAGGAGGCACACTGCTTAACACAAGCCAAAGTCAAAACCATGCAGCCACGACAGAAAACTGCATAAATCCAAGAAGCTGCCTCAGCACTGTGGTCGAATCACAAAAAAGGGACGGAAACATCCACAGATACTTTTGGCAGGCATTAAAAAGCCCTCGCGGCTACAGAGGAGATGGAAATAAAACATGCGTGCTATAAAACAAATGACATCAGTATGCATTAGCATGAAAAGGTGAAATAGGTTATGCATTCACATGAAGACCTATGCAATACATTCATGTGTAGCAACCGTGTTATTAGCTAAACAGTGTGGTTGCTGTGTGTGTCAGCACACTTGATCTGAGTTCAATTGCAGTCTACGGACAAACAGCATGTGCTTGAATTGGGTGAAATAGTTTTGGTTTTATATACCTGACATCTATAAGTCCTAACATAGTTTTGCATTTTTAAGCATTTGCTGGTAATCTGACTCCTAACAGTTTGTAATTGAGAGTTTGGAGTATAGCCATGCAGCATGTGGAAGCTTCAACATACTTCAAAAGCCAAATATTTGAAAAAAGGTAAACGTATACACTGCAAGTTACATAAAAAAACTTTGTGTGAGATAATATTAAGTTAAATATGAAGATAAGACGCTGAGGTATGCCAGCATGCCTGTGTGATGAAGAACTGGCTCTAGAACAGCACTCAAAATGTTTAATAAGAAACAGCTTTTTTTATTTGATTTCAAAGCTTTGAACATTGGTGCCAACAAGTGAACTAGAAATGATCTCATCACAATTAGACTCCTACAATAGTCTGTTCACTTGCCCTAAAAAGAAGTGAAAGGTGCTATAGAAATAAACCTTACCTACTTACCTACCAGCATGACTCAGCTGTTTCCAGTCATAAATCATTTAACTTTAAACATCATTTTACCATGCTTGGAGGAGGAACATCAATTTTCACATCTAAGTTTGTTCATTTCAGCTATACCAAACAACATCCTGTATCAAATAAATCTTTATGTCACATGAGAAACTGCTGTATCTAATCAACATGATTGATAACCAAGTGTGTCATTTTAAAAAACAAATGATAGTTTTACTTAATATAGGCATAAACCAACACATGTACACATGTATCTTGCACCTACCAGCTGTAACTTGACACATCCCTCTCAGGTAATGAACCACAAGCAATTCAGACAAGAAGCAGCAATCAAAACATGCTCACGGGTCAAATACAAGGAGCAGATAAGCTGTATTTTTATCTGAATATTTTAATATTTGACCTAGTCCAGACCTAGAACTTGACTATTAATCGTTTCACAAAGAATTCCTGACTCACCTTTTTGGCTCACAGGCTTCCTTACTCTTCAGTTGCCTTCCTGTCCAAACAGACAACTGAACTGAGGATACTCAGGTCGTTGCAGGTGTAGTAAAGAAGGAGGAGGAGCAATGGATGGCAAAGCTGCTGATGTAACACTGCTCCTGGAAGGATGACAAAGAGGTTTTGGGTTTTGTTATTTTGCACTTGTACATGCTAACCAGGGCATGTAACAAACCCAGCACTACTTGTGGCCGAGTTTGATGTTTTACATCTATGACAGAACATTTATTGCATGTTTTGTATACACACAACTGGTAGGTGACTTTGATAAATGGGTTTC
>CM047998.1:16202353-16228099 GCA_026261665.1 Melanotaenia duboulayi
ACGTGGGATCTGCACCAAACTTGACAGGCAGGATTCATACAGGTTGGATTCTTAACGCATTATACCACCTGTTTCCATGGCAACATCGGGTGGTGGGGTCCAGTCAGCTCGGACCCGATGGATGCCGCTTTTCTGATTCTTATTTAAAACTAAATTAATTTGAAACCAACACTGTTCTTCTTGCAGATTAAACAGTGTACGTACATTTACCACACTATTCTTGTGATGCATTTGAATGCAAAGTGGTTTTAAACCAGCAGAGTCCTCAAAAAATCTGTTTGCATCGTGCGCACCTGGCAGCAAACATCCCCTGATGAACCATGAGAACAGTTATCCTTCCTGGAGACATGCACAGATTGTTCATCAGTTCTGTTTTTACAAGACAAGATGGTTTTCTTTTAAATCTGCAGGTGTTTTGCCTGTTTCACTGCCCACTGTTATTGTGGATGAAAAGCATGTGTGTCATGATAACTATGTGCAGAAACTTTGACCTCGGCTTGTCTTTGTGTGGAGAGCTCAAGAGACTGTTGGGCTGGAAGGCCCAATGAGAACAACAGCGTTTAAAAAAACACAGACGGACTTCCTCTGGATAAAATGTAAGCAAATAACCAAAATACGAGATATGCATGCTAAAAAATGCAGATGGCTATAAAATATTGTGTCACCAAGTTGAATTTTGTGCAGAAACTGTCAGGTAATGCACCATAAGCATTTATTTTCATTCTTTAAATCCTTTTGGAAGAATGCATTAAAACGTAGCTGTGCTGTCTGTGGTGAACAATACCCTTCGGGCTGGAAATATACTTACTTTTATTTACGTGAATGCATATTTATCATTGCTGCTTTGCATATTTTGCATTTGTTTGAAGTGTTGTTTGTGCACATCTTTAGAAAGTAATGCTCTGTTCGCAAGCTGTATGTGAATAACCACTAGAGGCAGTGTAGAAACAAAAACTGCTTCCACACACAAAAACTGGGAAGGGTACCCTAATCTCCAACCCGACTTATCCTACTTGAACAAAAACTTCAGATCTGCTGAAACTCTCCGCAGTTTTAAATCAGAGTTAAAAACCTTTTTATTTGCTTCCAATTATCAAAACAACTGTTAATTCCTCACACTGGGACTTTATTTCCAGTAAAGTGTGTAAAGTTGAACAATAGGCAGGCAAAGGGTTGTGCACACTATGTGATAATGATGATTTCCTTGTCCTCTTCCTTGCCCTCTTGTCCTCTTCCTGTCAGTGCCTTAGTAAAACACGTTAACACATGCATGCAGACACTATGTAAAGACCCATTCGCACACACACCACTGGTTTATCCAACATGATGCTTGGCTTGGCAAGGTTCCATCAGAGGAAGGACCGTGACGGAATAACACAAGGGAACAATCAACCAGCTCTGCACTGGAAGAGCTGCCCATCCCTGGGTGACAGAACCAGTGAGGCCTGGGTGGAGGTCCAAAGGGTGTGGGGCGAGGAACCGGAAAGCTTGGAAGGGAGGTTCCCCCCCTCTGAATGATCCTTTTAGCTGTAGCCAGGGAGATCCCTCTGGGATATCACACACATATGGAAACATATGAAAACATGCATACTGTACACATCACTCTTCACCCATGGTTGCAAGAGCAGCTTCCTCTTTCATACACACACACACACACACACAGACACACGCACTGGGCCAATATAAATACGCCCACATTATGTTTGATCTGCGTTAGGTCCACATGAAGAGTCATGGAAGCTCAGGATACTCGGTTGTTTGGTGGAATCAAGAAGCTGTGTGCGTCAGTTCTCATGAAAAACTGCTCCCTTGGCTCCTTGGCTCATGAAGCTAATTACATTTCAACCTTTGAATTTATACAAACACATATCCTGACTCGAATTTATCATGTAAATCAAAACCATTTGAAGAAAGTGACCGTTTTAAATGTTAGCAAGGCTTGTTATCTATCAATGAAAACCACCCAGAGTCAATTTGAAGCTTATGTTTTAGTCAATTACACTGGGTCAGTAAATGAGACCTCATGCCAGCGCACTTTAAACTTTACTCATGGACGACATAAAAGTGAAAAATTGAAGGTGTTCTTGGAATATTGTTCCAAAACTCCCACAGGCTAAACTCTGAGAAGCAAAAGCTGCCATGTGGTTCTGGTTTTGTCTTCTGGGAAGTCGCTGAAAAAAATGTCGTGCAGGGAGTTCACTCATCCTGACCGCTGGACAGGTCTAAATGCCAAAAAAAAATAATAATCTGCCTTATAAATCCAGTAAGGATGATGAAAGTCATGCAGATGCCACTAACAGTCACTGTTTTAGGATTATTGATCAGTTAAGCTGAGGATTGACTTTAACTGGTAAAATATGGAAAGTGTAAAAGGAAGCATGCAACATATACAGAAAATAAAGATTCATGCAGAAGTTAGCCAATATATTTAGCTTTTTGTTGGCACCTTGCTTGATACTACGTCAGCTTTATTTTTTGGTTTAAATACTATGTTAGCCAAAGAAAAGGAAAGGAAGTGTAAAGCTTGTTGTGGACAGACACATCTAATAGAAACACTAAATAACAAAGCTTATTCTGCCTGCAAGTGTCATGTGTATTTGTGCATAAGAAGTGTAAGCTGTGTTCTTGATAGCTTTAGGGGGAAAACAAATAGCAAAATTACTTCTACCCTTGAAGATATAGTGGAAACATGCAGTTGTAAAAATGACAAACCTAAGGAGGAATTTTCTTAGAGAGTGCTACAATTCTGTTTTGTGTGGTCATTTTTGGAGGTTTAAACCACAGTTAACATATCAGGCTGTAGTTAAATTGTGTTTTAAAAGTAAGTGCTCAAGACTGTGGTCATCTACAGACATCTGTTTTTATATAAACAGGTGCTTATCCTACTTGGTAACACGACGTTTCTCCTAAACAATAAAAAAATGTAAATAATGATATTTAGACAAACGTTAGGCTGTGTTCATTAAAACAACCCAAACTAAAATAAATAAAGTAAAGAACAAGACGTGCAAGACATTTTGTTGCAACATGTGTTGCATGACACCATTGAGTGAGAGATTCCAGGCAATTTTTTCCTTCCTCCACCCAGTTAAGTTTTTTTTTTTTATTATTATTGTTATTTACACTTTTTGGGGATTACCCCCAAAATCTAATCACTTGTTCCTTATTCCATTCCTGAGATTTCCTGAAAGTTACATCAAAATCTATGCATAACTTTTAAAGTTATGTTGCTAAGTGATAGACAAACCAACACTGCTGAATATGTGACCTTCACCTTGGTGGAAATGGTGTAAAGGCCAGTTAAATAATGAATAACTGTTACAATGATGACTTTTGAAAAGGGGTACTAGTAACAAAACAGATTGCAGTGTGATAGAAAACATCCAGTCTTTGAGAAAGTTTTTAGAGACAGTCCTCTAGATTATATCACCACAATCTAAAATGGGAAGGATTGTCATTTTGACCACAGCCTGCTTCGCAGAATGGGTGAAGGGTGCAAAGGATGATTTGTTGTGGTACAAGAAGCTAACTCTTGATCTGACTTTTGAAAGTAATGTGTTGATATGAATGTTAGACAAGAGTGAACAAGGCAAATACATTAATACTTGTCATAGTGGACACTGTACCATCTATCATGGAGCTATTGACATGACAGGTGCTCAGAGGTAAGTTTCTGTTGAAAATCATAAGCTTGGTTTTAGTCTGAAAAGGTGAAGCTTAGAGAAGGTGTGTTGGAGGCCGTTAAAGCTGCATTGCCAAGAAGCCAGGGAATCATTAAGGTTTGGACTAGATGTGAAAAGAATGGTGTCATCAGCAAATAAATGGATGTAAGAACAGCCAGTGGCAAAGACAAATGCTGTTTAGATACATTTGGAATAAGGTTGGACCCTAAAATAGACTCCTTAAGGAATACCTATAGATAGGGCTAGAGCAGTGGTTCCCAACCTGGGGCCCAAAGAGCACAGGGGGTCCCTGAGGCTTTGAACATTGAGCCATTGTGATTAATGTCCACAAATTGTCCCTATTTTAATAAATAAAAGTAAGGCTGTATGTTGTTCATTTAACTTTGGCTTCATCAAAGGACAGGACTCAACCAGAATACATTATTTATGGTGAGAATCTCACTTTTGCAAGCCTAAAACCAAGCATGGTTTCGGCACAGGGTGGAGCAGACGGTACATTGCATTTTAGTATATTCATGAAGGGGGTCCCTGAAGAAAAAAGGTTGGGAAACATTGGGCTAGAGGATCAGAATGATAACCCCCAGCTTGCATCTTTTGTATGGCCCGAAAAGACAGACATCTTTTAGCCTACAAAGTAAGATGTTGTGATTAGTAGAGTCAAAGGCTTTTGTCTTCCCAATGTTATGAAAAACTGGCACAAATGGAGAAACTTTACCTTTATGCACTTCTTCAAAGCAACGCACAAACACGTCAAGGAGAGATGTAAGGCATGCATTTTTCCTTTGGTGAATAATGTTACAACTGATAGTGAATTGAAGGGAGAGAAGGTTAGTAACTGTGTGATTTGTTTAAATTTAATGTTCAATTTTGCCCTCTGAATAGAATATATTAGAGTAAAAAACATATACAAAGAACATTATTCATGCTTTCAGTTGCTAAATTACAAATGTAATGGTTGATGGAGACTGGCAGAAACAGAATAATGCCACAAGAACCATTGCAACAGGCACAAAGCATCTGCCACTTAAATAGACACTTTTAACTTCAGTTTGCATCACCTTAAATAGATTTGCATTAAAATTGGCATCTGCTGTAATAATTACTTGCTTTAGATTTAAAATAACCCCATTATGACTCATTACATTTCAAAGTGACATCAACCTATAGTACAGAAAATAGATGTAGGGAGGACATTGGGGTCGATGGATGGGTTGACACTGGATGACTGTGAAGCAAAGTTCTATTTTTGTTTTGTTTTTTTACATAAATATTCTTTAAAATGGGTTTTTAGCTGTTAAGCTCGTAAGCAAGTTTCTGTTCCAATGTTTTGCAATGCGTTACTGGCAAATTCCAATTTGCTTACCAGTCAAATAAACAGAAAAAAATCCTTCTCTTTCTCTTTTTCCTACGCTGCATTACACTTGCAAACTGCACCGCATATGTTAAAGGGGGGACAAATGTTTTCCAGATGATGTTCAGCTGGAAGTCTGTCTGTCTTGTCTCTCTTGCCACGTCAGAGATGAAGGAAGAAGTCAATCTTTATCCGGCCTCAGCTTCTGCCCCCCCCAACTCCCATCTGTCTGTCAGAAAGTATCCAGCTCCCATTACCCATATGCCTCTGCTTTATTTCATTTAGTCATGGTTTATTTCCAGCTCCACATGGCTGTCAACTATCCTGTCGGTTTTTCACTATCATGGCTGATATTTATTAGCAGGACTCCACGTTGTTGAGTGTAATGTGAAAACACATCAGTCAGAGTTGGCTAATAGCTGTTGATTCAGGTCTGTAAACCCATTTTTTACTTTACACTGTGACATTAAAGTTCAAACCTCCCCTCTAGTTTAAAAATGATCACATAAGTTAAATTCACGTTGTTTTTAATAGCAGCACTGAAACCCAATGCCCACAAAAAAATGGTCTGCGGTGTAAGGCGGCACATCTCCACCTGACACCTGCTTCCTTTGGCCAGATGGCATTCCTACTGAACTCATTGTAAAGAGGAAGTTTGGCTCTTCCTTTACTTGTCTTTCTGTGTTTCTCTTGGGTTGCAGAAGCCTAGCTATAATAATGTGAAGCCCTTTATTCTGCCTTAATAGACATTAATCCTTTGGACAGGCAAAAATGTGCTGAATGCAACAGTAAAAAGCAAAAGTTTTCTTCAAATTTGAGAAAGACTTTAAAGCTTGGAAACAGACAAAGAATAGATCAGGGTTTGTCTTCATGCTGGTAGTTGATATGTATCTGGTGCATACAGGAGTAAAGACATCAGTAATGATCTTATAGAACCATTTGTTGCTGAAGTGAGCATCCCAGTACGTTCACGTCAAGGTCTGACTGAGAACTTTCCAAATAAACAGCAAAAACCCCCAAAAGCTACAGGTCAGACTCTACAGTCCTCAGTTAACTTGTTAAATGTCAAAGTTCATGATGGTAAACCTGTTTACATGACTATCAAACTTGAATAACGCTGGAATTATACCGTTTGCATATGCATATGCATCATGTTACAGCTGCGCCATGGTTTTGTTCCAACCTGCGTGGTGTAGTAGATGTCACATGTCTACATGCACTTCTAAAAATGTGATATTTGACATATTGATATCAGTACAATGCTAGCTTTCTTTGGAATATGTACGTAGCTTCCCGTTGCTGTCAAAGCATTCTGTCTTTATTAAACATGGACACAGAAGAAAAACACGATGGCCTGCAGCAGTGGAAAGTCAGAGTATAAACAAAGTAAAACCTTCACACATAGTCCATTTTGCTGCTCTTTAGCTCCCACATTAGAAGTGAATGCTGAGCGTGCAGTCACCACCATATTAAAAAAAGTAAAAGTAATGGATGTTTTTAAAATAATAGGAAGCTTATATTGTAGTTCAGAAGTGCACGTAGATTATTACAGTTATCTGAATACTCCTCAGTTATTGGATTTTGATGGCTATGTATACGGCATCTAATAAAGATGACTCCAAAAATTGGTAATGACTTTTGGTGTGCATGTAAACAAGTTCAGTACCATTAAAAAAAGCTGGAAGAAGGTTGGCTTGTTATGTTATTAAACTCAGATTCCAAATATGTTGCTGAATAGCAGAGCAGAGAAGGTGTACCTTTGAAAAAGTGCAGCTGTGCAGCGTTACATTCATCATTCAGCCCTTCACCCACTGAGGTTTTGTCTGGCAGATTGTTTTCACAGAAATTTAAATGGGGTGACAAGGTCTCTGGGAGTCTTTGAGTGCACTGACCATTTGCGATCACATTTAATAGGAGGGAGTCTTACATGGGAAGCCATGCTGGTCTTAACTACAGAGCTATGGTAGAGTTCCTGTCTCCCACTGAGATATGATCTGAGAAAACTTCCCTGCAATATTAGCCACCTGGTCACAAAGATAACCTTTTACATTGACCTCTGCATGTTGTTCATGAGTCATAGAGCTGGGTTCAATGTCTGGCCCATAAACTACAAAGTTTTGGAGGAAATGTAATTGCTGCTCCATTATGAACGTAGCAGTGTAAACTTTATGCATATAAATTTACAGGGTTCAGACCACTAAAACAGATAGCAGATTGTCAGAGAGGAACTTTAAATTATTGACAATAACGGTCATTCCCATGCATGAAATGTGTCCTATTTCAATATATGACAACTTTTAAGTATAGTATTTATCTACTTGCAGTTTTAAAAGCTCTCTTATTTTTTAAAAGTTCACTTTATTTTAGTGCTTAAAGCAAAGGCAACTTAAAACAGCACCATGTTCAGCCTAGAAAATCACATTAGAACCAAGTTTTGCTTTACAAGACCCGTCACTCGCCAGCAGCTANCACATTAGAACCAAGTTTTGCTTTACAAGTCCCGTCACTCGCCAGCAGCTAGATATTAACACACTGGCTGCTTTGAACATGCGCCATGGCTGATTCACCACAGGAAGACATTATTGGAAGAAGGTGACGAAACAGAGATAGGGACATAGAGTACGAACTTGTACTCTGTGGAGAGAGCTCAGAGTAGAGGTAGGATGCAACACGAATGACGAGTTAGCCGTTATTAAGGGAGTGCTTCACTGAGAAAATCTGCTTAAATTCAGTAGCACTTCTATGATTCTGGCGGTTTTGTATGTGCTTTTCATGCTGGTTTAAAGTGGACAAGGCCTGTTGGAAGAAAGGCAACATCTCAGAATCTCGCCTTCAAACATCCATGAGGACTAATAGCATCTACTTGTGTTAGGTTTTTTGCGTAATTTAACCTTTATTTAACCAGGATGATTAATTGAGAACACTTCTCAACTACAATGACAACCTGGACCAGAGGCAAGAGTAAAACATACACTGGTGAACACATGTAGCAATGACAAGTTTATATACAATGTATGTAATTTGTTAAAAACATTATGAACCACATGGTTCAGAAAACTAGCCGATCTCCTTTCCTCCATTATGACCAATCCTTTAAAAAAAAAAAACTCATTTAAATTTGGACATCATTTTTAAGCATGAGAATCAGAATCTTTCAAGTAAAATTTAAAACATGGTTTCACAAGAACAAAAAATCTTTTCTGAGAGAAATTTCTGAATCTAATAATCGTGTGAGGAAGACTGGATTTTTTCCACAATTAGATTACCTGAATATAAACTTGCGTGACTTGTAGTCTATAATTCATCCAGACAGCCAACCACGAGCCCTTCACCTCACTCAGCTTTACTCTGTGATTCTCCCTTTTGGCCTTTGTTAGGCTATTTATGTCCCTCACCAATTAGACATCTGGAAACGATCTGCACTCTGCATGTGTGTGTTTGCATCTTTCAAGATGCTGACCGAGAAGTTTTCAACGAGGGCAGACAGGGTTGAGAAGTGGGATGTACAGCAACGGGGAGAGAGCTCAGTGTCTCCACAATGAGTCAGACTGATTACTCTGGTTGTGTTTGAAGGCGCTGATGAAAGATGGTTAAAGTGACTTTGATAGTTGGCGGTTTAGTCAAGGTGATTAATGCCGGGTTTTCCCATTACAGCCTCCACTTCTTGAGGTGTGTGCGTGTGATTTCCAGTTGACAGGGCAGAAATTTCTCTTTTTTTTGATTGTGCTAGCATGTGGCAAAATTCTGCAACAGGGTCCAAACCAGCATTCTCACAGCTGAGATTGTGTAAGCGCTGCTGCAGCAGCGAGGGCCAAAGGACGAGGTCAGCGGCTGCAGCTGTTAGCACGATGTCCTCATCCTTGAAGTAAGCATGACCTCACCACGAGTGTCGGTTCCGCCTCGCTTTGAGAATGAACTCTGAACTTCGCGGTTTAACATGCATTCGTCCTCAGAGATGCTGCTTCAAGTTAGGGTTTACTTTTGTTTGAATGCTGCGTTTCTGGCATTGCAGAGCCTGAAAAAAAACCCTTTGATGGAGCGTTGAATTTCTTATGGTGTCACTGACTGCTCTGCCAGATGGGTGGTTCCAATCTTCTATGTTAAATCGGCCTCAAAACTTAATGAAATTCTTTCTTCACCACTAGTGTGGTCAATGGGCTTATAATTCCTCTGAATAACCTGTCATCCCTCTCCTCTGTTCCCATCTTCTGCCCTGGACTGGCAAGGATACTGTCTGGACACTTTTCTATTCTACAGTCATTTAGAGGTTGCTCTCTGTTTATCATCATCAGTCCTTTAATAACCTCTAATGCTGAACAGCCTCCAGGATCATATTCCCACCCCACTAATACCCCCCGGATGAATTGCAAAAGTAAACAACACACCCCGTCTGAATTCCTTATCAGAAAATACCACATCAAGCAGTAATACATAAACATTACAATTCAGTTAAGCACGCTAAATTTTCCCTTCTTACAGCATTGAAATTCAATATATTTTGGAAAATGTTACGTCTTCACACTACAGGGTTTCTCATGCCTGGGGTGGCCCATCAACATCTCTCCAGCAGTATTCCAACCTTCGACTCTGGTTGCTTATTGTATGATAAGTCGGAATTCCTTTTAGGGAATGAATTCTTAACTTAAAAAGAAAAGGAACGTTATTGGACTTGCACATCAAAAGTCAGTTATGTGTTTTGGGGTTGTGAGGGTCTGGTTGTATTTTCTTAAGCATTCCTTGACTTTTTAAAGGGTAACAACATGATACTGATACAGAAAAGCATGTGGATGATGTTAAATTGGATAATAAGACCCTCTGAGAGTGGACTGAGTGTGTTGTCTTCCAGCCAAGTTGTGTGTCTCTGCCATTATGTCGTGCTGCAGAGCCTGCAGGATCAGCCTCTGTTGTCCTGATTTAGCTGAGAGCAGAGGGGGTGGGGGGAGCCCTTCCTGTTGTTTTGTGTCTGAGTCTCATGGTCAATGATCCCCTGGGTCAAAGGTCGACATCCTGTGAGAGCAATGTCTGGCTGAATTACAATATAGAATATACTGTGGAGGGGAATATATTTAATAGGATATATAACAACATTTAGTTGAACAGAGATCACTTTGTTGTATCAACACAATTTGCAGGTGGGTATGAGGATGTGTCATATAAACACTGAAGACAGGAAGTTGCTACAACCATTGGTAAATGGTGTCACGCAACCCTGCGGAACAGCCTTTGACACACTGACACAGTGACAGACTGACACACAGCCATAAAATGACCAAACCACGAGCTGTGCGTGCACACTGCTCACAGATAAATCATTGCGAAAGGGCTAAAAGAAAATCAGTTCTCGGAGAAGTGGGTCAACACCCTGGGGCAGTCGCCAGTCTGCCAGCATAGCACCACAAATAACAACATTTTATAAAACTCACTTTCAATTTAAAAGAAAATTACACCTAAACAAAGTGATGAAAACACAATCTAGTTGTATAAAAATCATGCATTAAAGGGTCCACCTGAGAAGTATATCATTGCAAATTTAAAAATAATCTATGACAGCTTCTCACATCTGATCAAAATTGGATTTGGTAAAAGCATACAAGCATCCTGTCTGCAGTTAAACTGGATTATCGAGTATCTGGTGTAAGCTATTGTGGCTGTCACTACTATTGAGTGTCTGCCTTTGGCCTTGCTGGGTAACTGAGCAGCATTTAACTGCATATGATTCCTGAGTCAGGTGGTGCCATGCACAGAAGCATGGACGATGACACAGAACAGTTCAAACCAAACCCCAGAGTGGTTGCTTGCTTTATGTCAGCAAGACAGTTCAGATCAACACCACTGTTGGCTGTGTATAAACGAAGGCCACACGTTTTTATCAGCTCTGACGTGCCACAGAGTTTCAACCGTGTGTCTCTTACACACTTAAACAGAATGCATCTGTGGATCTGGCAGGCTGCACTGCAACTCCTCAGCCCAAAGGAAATGTCAAATAATGCTGACCTAAATGGTGGCTTAATCACACAGGTCCCAGACTCTCACTGGAGCAGGAGATTTCTGATGCAGCCTAAAAGCCTGCAAGGCCCTTAACTCAACTTAATTTCCAAGCTGGTGAAGTCACAGAATAGTCAAAGAGTAAAAACAAACTAAGGAAGGAAATCAGTGTGCAAAGTAAATGAAGTCCATGGTCATAATCACGCACAAGAGGGAAAACAACTACCATGATTTCACATAAAGAGCAGGCAATAAACAGACCAAAAACACAAAGAAAGAGAAATTCACATCACAAGGACAAACATTAGGAGAAAAACAGAACATGCTACAAAGTAGAAGCCATTTAATCTTTAGTCATTGTAACTATGGGCTCTGCTTTCTGCTGCAGCCCCACAGTTTGCATGTAAAACTCACTTTGTGGTTCTAGAAGCACCAATATATGCAAGAAGAAAATGGAGGTAAAGCTTAGAGGGTATAGATCACGCAGAAGATGGGCATAAATATATGGAAGCCTAAGCCATAAAATTGGAACGTCATGCGACTTCCTGGATGAATTGTGTAGTTCTCAGTGACAGGTCCATAACACAGCAGATGTCACCATGCCATTAAACTAGTCTGAAATTCAGAGTTTTATAGTCAAAAAGTTACGGATTGCTTCTTTAAAGCAGCAGGATTCTGTATCTACTGCACATAAGTTAGGTATGATTAAGTGTAGGATTCATATTCTTGAATCAAATCAAATTTTATTTATCAAGCACTTCTCATGCTCATCATACTTCTTATAATAAAAACAGNTTTATCAAGCACTTCTCATGCTCATCATATTTCTTATAATAAAAGCAACTGTTTAAATAATAAAAACACAAGCACATCCAAAGTTTGTCACCCCCTTGACCCTACTCTAAAAAAAACTGCCTCTTACTAAAAGTAAAAGTATAAACAAACATGTATCTTTGCACCTGGTGAGGAAATTATATCCTGGAGGGGGTCCATCCACCCCAAGAGCCAACCCAACCCACGACCACAAAGGTCTTCACCACGGGAATGACCCAGATCGGGGCAGATCGGGGTCACACCACAATCATAAAGCTGCAGTGCAGGGCCCTGACTACCCCGAAAAGTACAATCCCCATGGCAACGACCATGTGGCCAGAGTAGGCATAGGAGTGGAAAAAATAAATAAACAAAACAAAAGCTCAAATCAATCTAAAACTGTAACAGTAAATAAGACCAATAAAAGCAGAATTGAAATAAATAAGTAAATAAATAAAATACAAAGTTTAATACCTAAGTAAAAGGTAAAGATTAATTTAAAAGCGAATAAATGAAATAAGATTTGTTATAAGCTCAGCAAAAAAAGTAAGCCTTGAGACTTTTTTTTAAAAATAAAATCAATAGTCTCTGCAGCCCTCATGGATGGCCCTCTATGAGGACCGTAGTGATGGAACGAGGCATTTCCGTAAGTTGTAGTTCTTACTAACAGGTCGGTACCAGAGGACCTCAGGTTCATAACTTAAAATGAGAAGGCCCAAGACCATTAAGACATTTATAAACCATTTAAAGAACCTTAAAATTAATCCTGAAATGCACGGGGAGCAAATGCAGCGAAAAAAAAGGGAAAACTTTAGCTCAAAATGATGTTTCAGATCACCTTGTTTTGATTTACTGCCTCACTCCCTCTCTTTCTCATGACTGACTTACCCTGACCTGTCTGCTTGCCTGCCCCCCCTTCGTTGCCCTTACACGCCCTTCTTTTCCTCTCTTCTGCCGTTCCAGAAACCGTCAGAATGTTCTGAGGCTGGAATGTGTTTTTGTGACCCACATTTTTCAACAGAACATGTGCATCTGATGAGTAGAAAGGGACAAGGCAGCTGACTTGCCCACAAACTGCCCAGGGTGTGCACTAGCTCAGTCTTAAATGCTGCTCCTCTGCCCTTCCTTTTGCATCCCTTCCACCATTCTCCTTGCTTTTATCCTTTTGACCCCCTTCTTTTCTAATTTTCTTTCTGTGCAGCAGGAAATCTAATCAAGGAGGGAGTGTCCAGACAGATTGTTGGGGTGAGAGGTTAGTTGCATTTGACACTACAGTAGTAAAACTTCATAAAACGGAGCGTGTGCAGCACAAATGAGGTGTGGATGTGTTTATACTGGCCATCCTGCTTCATTTAAATCATTCTGAGCAAATGAGCCATTGTGAGCTAGAAATCCTTTAATTTACGAAGCATTGAGAGCACTGTACAAACCACAGTAGCCTCCAGCAGACGTCTCTACCAAGCGTACTAGGAACCAATGTCAAGCCGCAAACTTCAAAAAGGATTCATTTTGGTGTTTTTAGAAAACAAAAATCCAATATGTGTTACCTCCCACGGAAAACATAAATCAACTATTTGGAGAAGCTCACACAAGGGATCAACAGAATAAGTTAAGCCAAACAACACAGGGGAACGACCAGGGCTGTCACATTATTTCATAATCTACGATTTGATTTGAAACAACAATGTGTACAACTAAAAAGGAATTAGAAGAAAATGGCATTTACTGAGCCACCAATATAAATGTACAAAGCCTAAAAGAAAACAGGGACAATCCCTCTTGTGTTTAAAAAGTCTTTTCCTACAAAATTTCCTATTCTTAAGGTGTTTGTGTATTTTTAAATAATAATTAGACTTAAGTTACCATGGTAACAGAAAATTAACATAGACAATTATAGACAAAAATGGAGTGCTGCTCAGTGGCTGCTGCCTGATCCTGTTAAGACTGGTTTGTACTGGAAAAAAATGNCTGCTGCCTCAGTCTGCCTGAGCCTGTTTAGACTGGTTTGTACTGGAAAAAAAAGTTCGTTGCACCTGTTGCAATGACAATAAAGTTTCATTCTTTCATTAAAATTGTTAATTACTTCTATGAGAAATAAATGCCTTAACAGCCCTAGCAATGACCACATTTAACCATTAAAATAGAGAAAATACAGTGTAAAAAACTAGAAGGCTTTAATATTACATCAGGTGGCGGCAAATTTTACCTTACAAAAATAAATAGATGCTTAAACTACCTGTTTTATGTTTACCCGATTCATTTACTTTTATGTAATAGTGTATTTTATCCTCTGAATGGTCAACTTCTGGTCTTTATTTCCCACTCCGGAGCATTTAATCTCTGAGGCTAAGTAAGAAATAACTTTCTCTACATTGTTGTCAGCACATGTGAATTGTGTATAGCAAACAGTTAAAAAAAACAGATGTATTTTGGTGACAATGGTGGTAATATGTCCTTTATGACTGCTGCTAATTTTAGGCCAGTGCCATCTGTTGAAACCGACCAATTAGAGGATACAAAACATCGTCATATTTTCATGCCTACAGAATATCAAAAGTTAAAAAGTTAAAGGTGCAGTTTGTAACAATAATGGCAGACAAAATGTAATATGTCATTTAACAGTGTTTCTGTTAGTTTCATCACTTTACTAAAATAATAATGTGTTTTAATTCTCTTAGAACGAACCAATAATAATCTACTTACTGTGGGTCCACATGCGTGGCAGCTGCCATCTTTGTGCCATAATTTTTAATACTGTGTCTCTGGATGTGTGAATTAGAAGTGAGAACTCTGAGCTTTAAAACTTAACAACCGGCTTTATGATAGATGTTTGATAGATGCTAGGGCACCGTTTGGGTTAAGTAATGTCTTAAAAGGACCATAGAAGAAGACGGTAGACATGTTTCCTTGATATATGCTGTATGTTTTCACTCACCGGTACTATTTTACTTGATTGCTCCACATTTACATGCTTGTTTTCTGTGCATGTGCTCAGTTTTCATGTGTGCTTGTTTTAAAGCAAACTCATCACCATGCACCTATACAATTATCAACAAAATCAATAACGTAAAGATATCCTGACTTGATTACAAATTACAAAATATATAGTATATATATACCGTATATACAGTATATATATAATACCAGCACATGCAGGCGCAAAAGTGACAGTCCTCCTTAAAACAGCTGAGAAAGCACCATGTATTATCTCTTAATGTGTTTTATCTTCACCCTTGTTTTCCTTTCTCCTCCTCATTCAGGGACTGACAGGGATTCCTCCCCATCTGTCAGCAAAATCCCATTAATTCCTGCAAGTTACTCCTTCATGCACACTCACTTTATCTCTCACTCGTACACACGTACAAAAACTCTTCTGTCAGCACCTTTTATTAATGCTTACACATTTGTTGGCAGATTTAGATTTAGAATTTCTAGAAACAAAGCCAAATCAAACATAAACACCAAATGAAATCCTGAAATCACAGGCTGGCTGAACTTTACACATTTTGATATTTCAGCTACTCAGTTAAATAAGTTTGTGTAAAACAGACTCTGAAGCTGTTGAGATGTGTTTCCATCCATCCTATCTGAGCTACGTCTCCTGGTTCTGTGTTCAATCTGATCCATCTAGTCAGTCCTCACCAAAACAAACTGCTGAGCCAGCCAGACAGTCACTGAGGTCAGCTCACATGGTGTGAAAAGCTGCAGCCAGAAACTGTATATCTCCCCTAAGCATCAGTCAGTACTTGGGCTAAATGTTTATGTTAAGTGATGGAAAAAAGGGGGAAAGATACAAGAGAACGGCAGGAAAAGAATAAAGATACACACACATGCTTTCCTCTGGCTTTTTACTGCGTCTAATCTGTTATCCAGACATTACAAAGGAAAAGACAAAATCAGAAGCTTGGAAAGAAAAAAAAAGGAAAAAAAGGACAGGAGGGGTCACAGAGGCCTAGATATCACCTATGAGAATATACTGGCTGTGTCATCATAATATGGAGAGACAGAGAAAAAGCACAAATAGGTGACACTTGAAAATAATGATGTCTGTTGTGGGGCATTAAAAACATGTTTGGAGACTTTACTACACAAAAAGAAGATATTGAGAGGTTTTGTCCTTGTGCACTAGTCAGTTTTGCTTCCAGGCTGCTTTTATGTTGCACCTGTTTTCAGTTAGCTGATTTGTTTACACCTGTGTCGTCTTAGCTCATTAGGCTTCCCCGTGAATGTATATGCTTCCTTATTTTCTTTGTTCATTTGCCAGCTGTCTTGTTTCTTGTATATGAGCCTTGTCTGCTCCGGTTTTTCCTTTGTCTGCCCTGTGGCGTGAATCATATGCCAAATGATAGATCTCGGTCTTTTTGCTTCCATCNATATGCCAAATGATAGATCTCGGTCTTTTGCCTCTTTTGCCTTCTGCCTCTCAGTGAGTAAATCTTTTTCTAACCCAGCATTAATCCAGTTAACCCTTAAAACCCCAATAGACTGCAGGTGCCCACTATTACTTATTTTGTCAACAACTTCACAGGAACGTGGTTTATAACACTGTGGGATGAACTGTGATCGATGACTTACCCTTTAAAGCCTGGAACATGCATAAGGACTTACTAAATCTGAAGATATTTTTTATCTGTTAGAGACCCCGCACGTGAAGTTAAAAAAAATCAGGCATTCAACAGTTTTGATCGTACTGTGTGTGATGTGCTTCGATAATCTCGGCACAGAACAACACACATATAACGATGCTGTCCCACAACCGATCTAGAATCTAGTCCTCCAAGCCAGACGTCTTGCATGATCAAACGTGATACCCAGCTTTAGTGATCTACCCAAATTTCCCAGGCATTTATATCCCAACCAGGAGGTTTACGATCCAACCAAAAAAGGTGGTGTTCATTCACAGACTCTATGGTAAATCCACAATGACTAATCCATTAAAACATGATTATAACATTTTCTTGATAAATTAAAAATCATTTTCACTATAGGTTGCTAAGAGACCTCAATTGTGACCTTTGTTGATGTCATAAATTATGATGAAGTCATTTCCTGTCAAACTTTTGACCAATCAGATAGCTTAAATTGACTGTAATGTCCAATCAGGAGCAGTCAAAGATAAAAAAAAGTAAGTATAAAGTGACCTGTTTGTTTCAAAGAACAAAAATAATGGTCTTCTTTGGCTGGAAAAAGTGAAAACGACATTTTTCATGCACGGTGGAGCCAAAAACAGGTTGATCTGTTTGAACTAAAACCTCTAAAATGTTGTTCTGCTTCACTTTATCAGAGTTGCCCTTTGCAGAGATAATGTCCACATATCNGCTTCACTTTATCAGAGTTGCCCTTTGCACACATATTGTACTCTGACTACAGCTGCGTCATAACAAAGGAATATTCATATTAATCATATTAAAGTTTGTTTTTTAGGGAAGCCACAAACTTTTTTCCTTTTTACTACTTGCCATCTTAATTTATTCTTCACCAGTAACACATATACTGATACTTAAACGTGTTCCTTTTACTATGACTCCAAAGGTATTCATATATGCCATGTGGTTGCAGAGGTAAACTCAATTAATTATGGGTACACAATCTTCGAGCAGAAGCCTAGAATATAGGCAAGTGCTCAAAGGGTTAATCATGCCTTTAGCATTGACCGAATTCGCACTCACAACCTGGTAATTTGGGTTTGCTTGAAGCTCCTGTGAGTCAAAGAAGCAGCAGCCTTTACACTATCAGGTGGCCTCCCTGACTTTATCCTTGATGCAACATATAAATATACTCAGAAACATACAGCACATACAAACAGGCCCACAGAACCATATTCACACTCACACACTTACAGTTTATAGACTACAGCTATGGCTGGCACCAGACGATGTTGAAAGGGAAAACACCAGACTAATCCTCTGGGACCAGCTGCCAGTCTCAATGTGTTACATGAATGATGTCAGACTATAGCCATAGCCCTACTTTAGGCTGGGAAAAGTTTGAGCTCCTGTAAAAAAAAATGTGTGTTTTTGTATCTGGATGGGATTGCAGTGTGGTGTGGGATTTAAAAATACCTCTCATTAGTCCATCTGCTGGCTGCAGGGAAACAGTTTTTCATAGAGGGGTGAGTCTGAAGACACAACAGAGCTTCAAACTGAGAACTTGCTGACAGTGCTTTTGTGTTCAGATTATTTGATCCGGTCTATGGAAGTTTGTCCTTGTGGTTCTCCGAGAGCCTCATTAAATAAACACACTGTGATACAAATCTCACAAATCATAGATCTTTCAAGCAAAAGCCTGCTGTGTGGGGCTGGAGTGCCCCAATTACTTCATGTGTGATTCCTGGACAGCCACAGATCTTTCCTGCATGCAACCTCTTCCTTTCCTGTCTGAGTTCACTGTAACTAAACAACGATAAAGCAAAAAAAACAAAAAAAAAAACAACCTACTAGCCTGACTTTGTTTGAAGGCAATCAGGGAATAACCATCCCTTTGAAATTAGTGGCTAATATTGTTCAACAGATATCCTAAAAGACAAATTACAAACATCTGTGCTAACACTTAGCATCGTTGCCTCACAGCAAGAAAGAGAACATGAAATTATGTGGAGTTGGCAAATATAAAGAGGTGGGTTTAATGAGGGGATTTAAATGTAGGAAAATTAGCAATGGCACTGATGGGTCATGGAAGAGAGTTCCTGAAGCGAAGGGCTCTATGGCTAGAGACTCTTAAATCCATCGTTGACATATGGGTACACAGAGTCTAAAGTGAACAGAAGAGTAAAGGAAAGTCAAGAGAAGGAGGATATAAAGATGCACCAAATAAAAAGCAACAGCATCAGCTGTTGAGTCAGAAGGGAAAGACCCAGGAGACGAGCAGGCAACCTAGACCATTGTTTCTCAGTACACTATCACCCACTGCGCTGCATGTTTTAGATGTGTTCCTACACCAATTAATGAACTTTGCAAACCTGCTAAAGAGCCATTTATTTAATTCAGGTGTATTAAAGTAAGGTTCCCTCTAAAATATGCAGAGTAGTGGGTCCTGAGGACCAGGACTGAGAAACACTGCCCTATAGCTTGAATCCCTGCCAGCCCACCACAGGGACGACCACACATTTTGCCAGAAGATGGCAGGGGAAGGCCCCATGTCGAGCGCCCCTGCAGATGTTAAGCACAACCCGCATGAGACCAGGGATGACAGCCGCCAGCCCTGCCCATGCAGAGGTACAGGGTCCCACCAGTTAAAACTTAGGAAAGTATCCGTCCATCTTCTGTGTCGGTTATGAGCGTAATTTGGTCCATTTTCAGGGAGCTTAGCTCTCTGTTGCTTGACGCAGAAGATGGAGCAATACCACCAGAAATCACGGGTGCAGTGCTGGGCATAATAGCCGACACGCAACCAGCAAAAGAAACAAACCAGAGAAGAAGAAGAGGCTCAGGAAGGGAACAAAAAAACCGAAGAAGAATGAAGGCAAGCAAGACAACTGTAGAAACTTCGAGAGCTTTTGAATGAAGACAGTATGCAAGTGTTTAGGGTGTGTGGGGCTGTTTGAAACAACTTCATATCGGTTCATTACGGAGTCTGTCCTATGGGATAATCAAGTTTATTAACATGAATATAACTTGTTGAAGAGACATGCTCAGACTTCAGTGCTCAGACCTGCTTCATACTGTACCTTGTTGAGTGTGATTACAGTTATAGGCCCTTGTTACTTAAATCAACAATATTAACTAGTAGAAAAAAAACTAAGTGGCTCCAATTAAAGATGTGCTGTGTGATGGATACCCTGGGGCTCTGTCATGTTTAATAAAGAAGTTTAGGGGAACATATGGATTTGCTTTCTTTGCATCTTTTTCACTGCAGCTGTGATCTGACTTAACTCTGGTATCCCAGTGGACGTGTAAACTGAAAATCTTGGTTTCTCCTTGCAGACTGAGCATTTTGGCTCAATTTGTGATTCCTCTTTTTTTTCCACATGTCTCATTTACAGTGAAATTTATTCTCAGAGGGTTTAACCATGTCAAATCAAAGGTAAGTAACTAAACATGATTCTCCTGCTTCTCTCCACCACCTCTATCACTGCTTTCTCCATCCTTTTTCTCCCTTTATTTCAGTCTCCACTGCTTCCGATTTGCTTCGGCTCCAAACCACTAAGCCATATGTCGATTCTGCTGGCTGTTGAGCTACAAATCCCCAACGATGTGAGTGAGCTGAGATTCCATCCTTCCAGCTTTTCTAACTGTATATGTTTCCTTGCTGTCAGAGCTGCATAGAAACACCTAAGTGAATACTGTTTTATATACATTCTACATAATGTTTATTTTGCATGTCTGGAGAGGAGAAGAGGTTATGACGTAGTCTCTAACTAAAATTTATCATACAGCAGTGCATGGATTGCATTTCCAGTCCTCTAAGCCTGACTTTTTGTTTTAATTTATTTTTAATATCTTTGTTTTGTGCACCTCTATCCTACATCAGATGGCCAGGACAGGAGCAGGGGTCTTTGAGGCACAAGAACAGCAGCTGAATAAACACAACATTGCTGCTGTGGTCTGTGGGGTGTGAGTAGGAGTGATCTTTGTTTTGACTGATGGCTCCTCTGTTAGCAGATCCCTTAATCAGCACGTGGCTGACTCACTAGCTTGCGTAGGACGCACTGTCAGTGTCTTCATTAGCTGCACCCACACTGTTAAAAAAAAAGAAGCATAAAAATGCTAAATGCAACTTGTTTGAATAAGCAGTTTGAACAAGCAGCTCATACAGAGTTAGCTTTGAAGTGACATGGATTGCTTTTGACTGTGTTGGCATTTTGAAGTGGTTCTGCATGGAAAATAGTCCAAACCAAGTAGGAGAAAAGAATTTTTTTACTTTTTGAAGGCTGGAGTATTAGCTAAGCAAATCAAGCCATATTACTAGGCCTCTAGACACAAACTGTGCAACGTAGAAACTTTTAGTCAGCATATTTACAAGCATGCAAGGGACATTGACTTCTTAACTGAAGTATATTGAACTCTGCTACAGCTGGAGGCGATGCAACCCCTTTAAGCTAGTTAGTTTTGGACTTATTCTGCATTATATCACTGACCAAAACTGCTGGCAATTTAGCTGGTAGCCACACTGAATAGTATTATTTATATATTTGTTTCTTTATTTTATTGATTAATATTTACTTTATTAAACCTGATTAGGGAAATTAGCTGTGCACCATCTCTAACACTGTATATCCACATATAAGTGTATTTCTTTGAATGATCAGGTAAGGGTATTGCTCAAGTGGTTCACCACTGTTGACACTCCAGGGAATCGAACCTGGGTGATTTACAAGATGACTTCGTGGTAGATGTTATAATCTGACGTTGTTTGACCTGGATCATGTTGATATTCTGGATCTGGTGATCCAGAAGGTTCAAACATAGTGCTGTATATGGCCTGTTGGGCCTTTTGGAGTTTTTCTCAGGTGAATTTTATAATGAATTTCTGCCCAGGTCCTTGAAGCTGGCTAATCTGGCCCAGCTACTAAGGCTCAACCATTTATGATTATACTACAGCATTTTTGCACACTTCAGTCTGGCACATTAAATCAATTAGGGATTATTTGTACAGCACTATTACTCTATTTTAGTCCCACTGACAGTTTGTGTAGAGATACTTCCCAGAAAGCCAGCCCTCTCAGTCCAGCATTAGGCTAAGCTGGGACACAGATGGGATCTTCAAAATGAGTCCAGCTCAGTTCAAAATTACACAAATCTCCACATTAAAAACCACCTATTTGGCTCTGGGTGAATCACCCTTCTGTGTTCACTTTTCCCTCCCAGAATAAGCTTGTAATGTTGTGGAATAATTCTCAACAGGTATAAAATCCACTCACCAAAATAAGCTTGCACATCTGGGCCTAAACTGTCCAAGCAAAAATACTCCTTTAGTAAAGCTGCTCTTGTCAAAGGTATCATAGCTCCCCCTGAGGTGTGACAAATGTCTCTTTTTATACACTAGCTAGCATGGTTGCAATGAGCTACATACCCCAAATGTAAGTCTGACTAAGATCTGAAGCTCTTGTAGCATCTGGTAACAGACAGGCAGTCGAGGAATGTTGCAAATACAAAAAGCTCTGAAAGCCAGAAGCTGGCGTATTTGACAGTTACCAGTGTATTGCATGTGTGTGTGAACAGGCTCGCAAACACACTTAATAAAACACACTCGCCAACATGGAGTGTCCATTATGTCTGCTGGGACAAAAGATCATGCAGTGAACAAGGCAAACTACAAACTAAGGCAAAGAGAGGACAAAGAAGCATGCATTTATATGTGGACGCACAATGTTTTCCTCAGAATTGAATTTCCTAATTGCTATTTAATGTCTGAGCGTGCACCTGAGAAGCATGCTTTCATCAAAGGGGTTCAGATGGGTCAAGGGGGACAAAACGTGCATATTGTTGTACAGCGGTGAAAATACGGTGAAAGACTAGATGATCGTCGTAGCTCCAATTCTGTCGGTGAAGCTCAACTGAAGAGATGAGGGAAGAAGTGGGGGGAATTAGCCACATGTGGGAGATGATTTATCTTCCAGTTCCAGTGAATGCTGGTTGGACTTGTGTCAGGTTGCGTCATTTCTCTGCCTGTATGGAGGAATGATGGATGATGAAGACAATATCGACGATTTTCGNTCCAGTTCCAGTGAATGCTGGTTGGACTTTGTGTCAGGTTGCGTCATCTCTCTGCCTGTATGGAGGAATGATAAATGATGAAGACAATATCGACGATTTTCCGCGAATGTTTTTAGTTCGTGGCGCCTCAGGATGAAGCTCATCAGCTCTGAAGGAACTCTTTTGTCTCCAAAACAAATTAACATTAGCTTGTTGAAAGCCATGCCTTCAGTCCAGTTAGGCTGTTAGCAGTGGTCTGCTAATAAATGACTCAGCTTTCATTGTCCGAAGTTTGTTTATTAGAGCCTGGACAAGTTTTCTAATATGTAGACAGATAGTGGAACTTACTGACATAATTATAAGAACTAGGAAAACAAAGTTTCTCATTGAACAAAAAGAGGCTTGACTCGTACAGGATGTTTCTGTTGTTTCTATTTGCCTTGTGACCAAGAGGTGCAATGCAAACACTCTTCTTGCCTTGTCTAGTAGGCATCTAGGGATTTCCTGACATGGTGAGTTTTTGAAGGGGGTTTCTGCACATGCCCATTCAGTCTCCTGTGCCCATGACCCTCTTAAGCCACATCCTGTGAGACAGGATGTCAACTCTGCACAGGAAATGACCCTGGCTGGTTGTTCCCTATTAAGAGAAAGTGAAGCAGTCGGAGAGAGCAAGTCCTGGGTGAAAACAATATCCACAATGGGTGTTTAGTAGGTGGAGTGTGCTGCATATTACAGACATTAATACAAATGAATATTTGTAGTTATAAAAAAAGTTTTGATTTTACTTTCTTCCCCTTTGTTAGTGACGATAAATCTCAAAAACTATTTTAATGCGTGAGAGGTGAGTACTGATGTGGCCATTTTTTCCTGTTTTAATGAGTTTTCTTCTAGATGAAGTCATACTTGGCTCTAAAGAAATGTATAGACAGAAATTTTGCTGCAAAGTCAGACGTGTGGCTTTTAGGTTCTTCCGTGGCATGACTGCCATACAAAAACACAGATCAAACATCCAACACTAACAGATAGTATATTGCTGAATTCAGCACTTTCAATAATATATCCTGTTACATGTGATTGTTATTGTGTTTGAGGCACTGCATTTCATGACGAACCTGCCTTACTTATGTTTGACTAATTCAGGTAAAGACCCCTAAATTATTGGGAGTCATGATCTACCATGCTGACACTAATCAGCATGGTCGATCAGACGCATTAAAACCAAGTAAACATGTCCATTCACAAGTTTGTTGTCCACACCACCAACTTCATAACAGAAAAAAAGCTCTGTTATTAAAATGGGATGTCTAAAACCATTAAGCTTTGGCAGAGGAATGCACACTCAGTGGTAAATTTCATTTTGATGGTCCAGTTGGATTCATGGCACCATGAATGGAATATACAGTCATTGGTCTTAAAGCTGTCTTGCAGCCTAACCCATCACCAACCAGAAAAATCTGTAAGCTCAGCACAAGAGTCAATGGTCATACTTCTATAATGGTTGTTTACATTACATTAATTCTGTTTTTTTCTCTCGTGTTTCTCATGTTTTGTAGCTAACAGGTTGTTTTGCTCTCTCTCTCTGGGCTTCAAGAGTGTCCAGAACCATTCTGAGAACTGAACATGACACTGCAGTGACTAATGACAAAAATTTGCAAGAGGGAGCGCTTGCGTGGAGTTTGTGAAATCTAATCTGGTCTGATGGGCAGCCTCCCACAGGACAGAGCCAAAACCAGCAGGTGTGTGAAAGGGAAAAACAGAAATGTTTATCCCATTAGACCCCGATGGCTGAGCAGCTTTGAATGCACAGAGGAAGCCATTAATGAATTAAAACAAAAGATTTTGTTACAGTTGATTTTATTCTCAGAAGTGCTGTTTTAGAAGTTTAAAATGTCATAGCTGCCTGATCTTTCTTTTATTGGCTTGCTTTCTACCTCCAACACTGGCTCTGACTGCATCATTTTGTAGCTGAAATGGACTGGCGCAAAGCAAAGTGAGACTAAATCCACTCCAGAACATGTTAAGAGGTCGAGCTCAGCTTCAGTCAAACCCATGTGGACTTAACCCCACCCTGCAAACTGCCTGCCGTCCAGTCTCGACGCTGAGCCTGACATTCACATTTGAACTTTGATCTTTATGGTTTGGCTGGCGCTGGACAGACAGCTTCCTGACTAAGAGACACGAGTTTCTTTTCAAAGCGCAGGCTCCTTGTTAGCAGAGATGGCTTTTGTTAACAGCAGGAAGCTAAGAGGTTTACTATCACTTGAGACAATTAAATACCATTGAAAGGAAAAGTTGATGTAGATATTATTGATGCTTTTTCAACCTTCTATATGACTCCATAAGAATAAGAAAAGTTTCTGTTTAGTTGTCTGTTGGTCTAACATTATTATACAGTATGTTTTAACTGTATGCATGAGTTTGCACGTGTATCTGACATCAAGTGGGTGAAGAATATCGACTTCTGCTTTCGCATTTCTCTCGGGACACCCACAGTCTGTAGACTTGGCATTAATCTTGTAGCCCATATGTGTAAGAAGTTTGCTCTGCTGCCATAAGTGCACTATAACTCAGGGATGATCTCACTCTTGGTGCATGCCTATGAAACACCCAGCTTTAAGTTGGCGTAAAATATCATGGAGATGCGGAAAGTTGTGAGCTATTTTCTTCAAAGGTTTAACTACATTTCCAAATATAAAATTAAATAGTCACCAAGTGGAATCAGCGGAGAGCAAACCCACCTTCAGGTTGTCTGCAAACTCAAATTTAGAAGATTGCAGACAAGAAATTTGAACTACTACTACTTCTGTAAGCATTGGATCATTCTGTCCACCACGGTTGAATGCAGATTTAATGTGAAAATGTGTTCATGTTCAAAATGTGGTTGTACTGGCTAAAAATGCCTTTTTACTAATCATATGTCCCCCCTCCCCCACCCGACTGCTTATATGTAATTACAGTAATTTAAAGAGAAAATGTTGAATTGTAGAAATATTCATTTGAAAAACTTCCTGAGAGTTTCAACACCATTTTCATTTGATATTATTTCATTAATGTTTAAGTTCAGATTTACAGTAAATATTTTACTTGCTACTGTGTAGAAGGAATAATGCTGTTAAAAAGCAGCGTTGTTGTTTTAAGTGTTTGTAAACCAAAAGGGACTAAACCTGTGTTCATATAGCAAGTTTAAGAGTGCAATCCACTAGTTATGAATTAATTAATATGTTTTGCATAAAGAAACAAGATTAATTACATACACAGAAAATCATATGTGTAATCAAGC